>WEKY01038133.1:6017-42513 GCA_013390045.1 Picathartes gymnocephalus
ATCTGTAGAGAACACTAAAATTTAGTGGTTCCTTTCTGGCAAATTTTCCTCCTCTATATCCTGGTCTTCCCACAGGCACTTTAACAGTTCTGCATATTTTCAGTCTTTGGGATTTTATTACTTTTATATTAATACATCTCTTTGCTAATTCTCTAATTGCAAATATTGTCAGCACAAAGGAATGCTACGAACAGCACACCCTGACCGGTGCAGTCACACTGTCTTCTGACTCCAGGAGCTGGCAAATATATCCTTTCATCACTGTCAGGTCTCATAGTAAGCACCTCAATTGTCCATATTCAGGAGAGAATGGACAAATATTTGGGTTGCTTAGCAGCAGGAATCTTATCTTTCTTGTGAAGCTGAGTGATTTAGGAGATCTGAGTGCTATGTTTAGGTAGATAAATGGAAGCTTAGCAGCTTCTCTCTTCTCCCTCCCCACCAATATTTGTCTCCTCTTAAAGGTGTGAGCCAAACTGAATCTGTGAGGGTGCACAGAAGTATTTCATTGGCTGGATTTGGATCAAAACTATGTGGGAGAGTTTGGCAGAGTAGCAGATGTATGAAAATATTCCTCTGCTATCGTGTTTTCTTGAATAGGATTTCTATCATATTATAAGCACAAAAACCAAAAAAGAAAAAGGCATACACTTTAAAAATACCAGAATCTTTAAGAAACACCTAAGTGTGTTTTTAAAGGCATGTCGTTAAAAGGCATGAAGCTCCTCTCCTCTAGTGGTAAATCTGTGTTAAACCTAGCTGAAGTTTGGCAGTCTTCAAGGAAGCAAGATACACATTAAAATATTTTCTGTCATTCCACTCCTGGGTTATGATGCACTGGTTAATCATGAATGACTTGTAGTTTCACTGGGGATGGTCTTTTCTTTATTTGCTCTCCTTAATCCCAAAATAGATGTTTAAATGAGAAGTTCACACCAGAAAAAATTTGCTGTTTAGCAGCAAAGGCCAGCAATATCCTGTTTGAAATGGTTACAGTTCCTGGAGACTTTGATTTCAGTTTGACTCTTGAGCATTTGGGATGCTGGACAACAGGGCTTCAGGTTACTTCTGTGAACATAACCTACAGTCTTAGTTCTTGTTGGTTAGATTGCAAAAGCAGTCTGAAAGCTTTTGTAGTTGACATTAATTAAATCTTAGGCTGGGAATTAGGAGTTTGGAGCTTTGCTCCTAAATTGCCACTGGCTGGCTTTTACAGCCAAGCATTACCTACTGCTTTTTGGTCTTGTTTCATTTTGCAGGCTTTAGCTAATGGCACTGTAGGGACTTCTGAGCCCCCTGCCTTTACACAGAGCGCTTGGTTCTTAGTACAGTGTGGTCCATTTTCAGCAGCTCTTCTGGATTATACAGTAATATAATGGTCCTGATGAAAGCAGTGGGGTAGAACAGTAACATTGTTGGCTCGTGGAGCTCGTGACCATGCTTTCTTGTCGCAAGATAACTCCTCCAACATGCAGTGCTTTATATTTTCTTTCAATCACCTCTTTCAACAGAATTTTAGAAGAGGTTACATGACCAGCAGTCGTGTTCCTCTGAGTAAGTGTGGGTAGTGAAGACATGCTGCTGTAAGGTAATACTTATTTTTGAGATCATAATGTTGGAGTTTGTCAACAAGGCTATTCTAGCTTCGGAATAAGTTGGTTTATTCATTCTGACTATTATAGCAGAGCATAACTTCTGGGTGAAACGTTCCTTTGCCAAAGACACATTTTGCGATTGCCTTCTGCAGAAAGTAGAGAAGTAAAATGGAGAAATATACATTGCAATTATTCTTAATCAAATATTTCATTTTTGATACTGAAATATCTTGTGTTTTGCTTGCATTTAACACAAAAAATTATTTAAAAGTGGCATGTAACAACAACCATAGGTTAATCTCATTTCTTTTCAATTGACTATAAAAACAAAATATGACTGATGGCTTACTTGAAGTGTGTGTGGGTTGTGTTCAGGGTTATTTAGTTGTGTTTTCCGGGAAAATCAAAATCAATTGTTTGCTCATCTTTTATTATGTGTTTTTTCTTATCTGATTAGTCAGATGACCTTGCTGTCTGAGTTTAAAACACTACCACTGAAAATAGAATTAAAAAAGGATGGAAGGAGTAGAAGATAAGGAAGAAAGTGATGTTTGCTGCTCTTTGCATTTTGCACATAAGTGTGTGTAAGGGGCCTTTTAGCATAGTTATCTAATGATGAAGGTCTTCAGGGAGCTTTTCCCCTGTAGGTTAACAAATGTGTCTGGAAAGCATGCTGATTGTGCTTGTCATACAACTGAGCAGCCATGTTGTGACACGTATTTAAAATATGTTCAAATATACAAAGCATTCAAAACTTTCATTTTAATACACTGTTGTTTCTTTAAGAAAGTTACCGTGTTCATCTACCATTTCAAATCAGACGGTTGTCCAAAGACTGGGGGAGCAGGAGGGAAGGAGAGGAGACACTGAAGAGGAAAGTCATATCAATACCATAAATAAGAAACGTGAGCAGTGCAAAGAGAACCTGTAACAATGTTGACATTGAGTAAACATTGAAAAAAAATATTTCTCCCAAGTTAAAATAAATTAAAAGTTTCAGAATTGTTTGGTGAAGAATTCAGTAAGAATCCATGAAAACACATGGATGTATTAATTGTTTTGCTATGAAATCTTGGAAAACTGAAGATATCACATAAGTGTCTGAAAAAGATGCTTCTATACTCGTCTAAAATGTTTGGATAGCTTCTGCCTTTAAAATACAAAGTAGGTATTAGACAGCCCTTCTTGGTCTCACAGGTGTAATGAAGCAAGGCTTTTGGCTGTTCTACCTTGTAAATCAAAGTACTTCCCCATTTGCAAGTGTATAAATATCCCTCATGTTATAGCTAACTGATGCTTTCCTCCCCTTCATGTTTAAATAATGCATGTCTTGGGTATCTAGTTCTGCCTTTGGGAAACTTCTCAATAATTTCTTTGCTCTGAAATAGAGTCCACACTTTAGTTCCCTTGCTTCCATCCCAGTTTGACTCCCATGGCATGCCCTTGCCTATATTTTTCCATCATACTGGTTCATGTTATGCTGCCCAAACTTGACAGTATTTTATCAAACACACTGTCCTGCTGACTCAAAAAGATTTGATTTGCTGTGGTGGCCCTTGGGCTTCAAAGAACAATATTGTATTTCTTTTCCATACCTACCTTGCCTGTTTTTAAAAAGGAGGGAAGAAAACTGACCTCGTAGCACTACAGGTTCTCCACATATCTGAGGAGTAAAACAGGGGCACCACTTCCTCAGGAGTCTTCTATTTTTTCTCAATTTTTTTCTGTCTTCCCTGTTTTCCAAGAACCCTGCTCTGTTTTTCGCAATAGTAGGTCTTTAGTGTTCAGCTTCCCACTTCCTCCCATGAGTTTTGTGCCTGTTATTTAAGGACTGACTTCCAAGTCCCAGAACTTCATAACAGCTTTGTTGTCAGTAAGACAAGTTATGTTCTTCTAAAAAAATTGTCTATGCCAACCAGAAACAGAAGTTTCATCTTGTTGCTGTTTTCAGGTAATTCCTTAATAATTTCTTTCTTTCTGAGATTGACTTAGCAACGTTTGAACCGGCAGAATGCGATGATGTTTTTAAAAATGCATAAAGCACCTAGGCAGAGTGGCAACGTGGGGCAGCCCATACTGGGTTAAGAGGTGTGGAGACTCCTCTTAACCTCATGTTAAGTGCTGTGCAACGCAGAGTATAAATGGAAAGAGAAGCTGGATTGAAGGGAAACTCGGGGTGGGGATACACACCACTCTAAAGCCAGAAACTTAGTGCTTTATTTCTGTTTCTGTGTTATCAATGCTTCAGGGGAAGGAAGTGGCTGGAAAGAATCCTGCCCCTGTAAGCAGCAGTGCTGTCCTCAGGGTGTGTGTTCTCTGCTTTTCTACAGGTACAGAGCACTTCACAGAGGCTGTTTCAGCAGCACTCATGTGAGGCAGCTAATGCTGGTTTGCCTTAGGTTGAGCGGGAGTCTGTATCTAGCCAGATAATTCATGTGGTGTAGAGACAGCAGCACAGATGGAATTGGACTTGTGTATATTTCTCAAGAGCAATAACCTGTTCCTGTTTCCCCACCAAATGACTCTTGGACTGTGGTCTCCAGGCCAGGAATTAGGAAGGTGTGATCCCTGGCATGCCTGGGGCTCTGGTGCAGGGTGGACAATTATTCTGTTGTCTATCCACATATGGAATGTCTGCCGAGTTCTCTGCATTCATTGACTTTCTGACTGAGCTGGCCACATTTCAGATGCCAGTGTTTCCTCCAGACAGAGCAGGTTGGAAATGAAGTTGTGTTCCTTGGTCAGTATAAGAGCACAAGGACCTGGTTTTAGTCTCGTTTTATAGAAAGCAGCTGAATTGCTCAAAGCAGCCATCCTAGATGAGACAGGAGGCAAAGTGGGGAGAAAGATGGAAGGTTTCAAGTAAAAAGCAAAAGCTCGATGGTACATATTAGATACAGGTCTTCTCCACCCTCCACTTGTACTCAATAATATAAGGAGCTGCTTACAGCCAAAAAGAACTGTAATCCCTAATTCACTTTATACATCTGGCCCTTCGGTATTCACAAATAACACCCAAGCAAGGCTTTATAAGGAATGTTTTCCACCACTTTTTAAATAAAATCTGAGACCATAAATGTGCAACTTATAGCAGAATTTTATGCCAGCTGTCGCTGCTGTAGACAACCCAGCAGGTAGAAATGTAGCTCAGTTGTTCCATCTCTGATCCTCTCTCTAGCTGGAAGAATTTTGCTCATTTATAAATGAGTGGACAAACTCCAAATTCCCTTAGGAAGAGTGAAATTTAGTAGTAGGAGAGCTTTCTTGCTCACAGCCTAAGGCACCTCAAACAGTGGCTTTTCCTATGTACTTGGGCTATGTACAACTAAACTCCTCCAGGTTGTCTGCAAGTCCTTTTTTTTTCCACACACTAATAATGTCCAGCAAATCCTTTCATCCCTCTCTCTGAAATTTCTCACTTAATTCGCTTGTGTCTTTTCTGTCCTTCCTCTTGGCTGTCCCGAAGTTGAACTGTGGTTGTTACCCTTGCCAGCTGCAGTGAGGCTTGCTGGAAACTGAACAACATTTATATGGTTTTGACTTAACTGTGTACTTTTTAGATATGCTCAACTGAATTAGAAGCCAGTCATAATAAAAAATAAAAGTCATTTATGAAACTGGGAATTAGAGCCTTTTGAAATCAAATCCCCCTTCAGAAAGGGATGGAGTAAATACAACTTCATAACCAAAACCCAAAGGTCAAATTTTTTCCACCATTTTTTATTTTAAGGCTGTTCTGCTTCCTTACAAGAGAGATGAGATTTCTTTTCCACAAGAGAGAGTGTTTGTCTATGGCAGTGTTCAAGGATTTTAATGATCTTAACATAAGACAACATGATATGTCACGGGACCTGTTATTTCTCTTGGGTCATCTTACAGAATTTTTGCTTCGTTCTTTGCACATTTATTCTTCTGTTCATTTTAGATGAGAATATCTCATGCAGCTGTGTTGAAGTCAATACTTGTGTCTGCTCTAGAAAGCACAGCAAAATGCCAGAAATTACTTCATGAACTTAAGTTATCATTGCAAGGGGAAGTTTTGACATCTCCTTTTGGTCCCTGAAAGTGATGGAAGTTTTGGATGCTGTTGGTTTGTTTCTCCAGAGATGTCAGTGCAGTGTTGCAAGGGGGACAGAGTGGAGGGTGATGGGAAGGATGGTGTCTCCCTCTGAGAAGCTTTGAGGCGGTGCAGTACGGTGTGGTGCCACAGAAAAGTTGTATCTGGGTGGCAGAGGAATTTGCTTCCAAGTTACCCACAGGTGAATTGACTGAATTTTGCAGTACTTTGTTTGGAATTTTACGTGACACTGGCAGCTTTTATGTCAAAATATGCCATGGCACGATTTTAACTGTTGCCCTATCTACTGATGGAAGAAACATGTGAAGGGGGAACCATGAAAAAGAAAATGGAGGCAACTAAAGGATCCCATTACTTTTTTTATATTTAAAATCCTTACTTTTTAAGCCTGCTGTGTGTATTCTTGGAACCAGGCCCAAGGTCTGTGAGCTGGGTGTTGGCAGCACTGCAGCTGACATCCTGCTCTGTGCACCATCCTGCATTCTCTCTGTGCTAATCTGACACACAACTGTTAAAAGCCAAAGGGACCATTATCACCACCTGCAGATCACAAATGAAAGAACTTCACTCAGTGGCTCCTGCACTTATTATTAACTGTGTAATGGAAGGGTTGTTAGGATGGAGGTGAAATACAGACCATGACTGTTTGGAATTGGAGTAGGAAAAGAGAGTACATCCTTTGGATAGACACTGGCCTGTCTCCTGTATATATTCCTGTAAGCCAAATGTATGCATTGGAATGTGTTTCACCTGGAAAGTGTTTTTCCTAGAGCTGTAAAATGACATATAAAATAGGGTTGTATTGCATAAATGGAAACATTAGGAGGCTTAGAAAGCCATTTGGCAGGCAGATGTGTGGAGTTCTATTTTACAGATCTTGCCAATGTTATTAGGAAGCTGACATCTAATAAAACTTAATTCCATAACATTAAAATACTCTCTTATTTGCTATAGAAAAAGCCTGACTTTGTGAGAGAGAAGGGTGGAGGGGAATGCTCCTGGTCACTAGGCAACATGTTGCCACATTTCTACATTAGTGCAAATGAGACATTTACCAGGTGAGGATGGATGAAATATTGTGATTACTGGAGGAACTTTCAGCTTGAGGAAATTATCATATACAGATAAAATACAAAAAGAATGGCAATGAGAGCATTATTCATGTGATGGGGAAGGAAAGCTGTGACACATAAAACTCTTAAAGGCTGCAAAACTCTCTTAAGGGTTACAGCCAGGCAGCCACTCCTGCCTCTACTGTAGACAGCCATGTTAGTTCTGGTCTTGTGGGGAGCAGGCTACATGGCAAAAGCTGGCCACACAAGGCCTGAAGATTTTGCTGGTGAAAAAAATAGAGAATTTACTTGCTTTAGCAATGGGAAAGTCCCTAGAGCAGGTGGTTTGGTTTGAAATCAAAGCAAACTGATCTGAAGGGTAGTAAGCACTGTGTGAGGGTGTTGACCCAACATTTTGCAGAATCACAGAATGGGTCAGGTTGGAAGGGACTCCACCTCTCTGGGCAGCCTGATCCAGCGCACTGTTACCTGCACAGTAAAGAAAGAAGTTCTTCCTCATGCTCAGGGGAACTTCCTGTGCACCAGTGTCTGCCCATTGCCCCTTGTTCTTTTGCTTGGCACCACTGAGAAGAGCCTGGAAATATCCTCTTGGCACCTCCATTCCGATACTCACAGACATTGATGAGGTCCCCTCTCAGTCATCTCTTCTCAGGGCTGAACAGGCCCAGATCTCTAAGCATGTCCTTATAAGAGAGATGCCCTTAACTAATATAAAAGGTCCCTTAATTGTCTTTGTCACTGTTCACTGGACTCACTCCTGGAGCTCCATGTCTCTCTTGTCCGGAGGAGCCCAGAACTGGACACAGTGTTCCAGGTGAGGCCTCACCAGGGCTGAGTAGAGGGGCAGGATCACCTCCCTCGACCTGCTGCCAGTGCTCTTCCTAGTGCAGCCCAGGATACCATGGGCCTGCTTGGCCACCGGGGCACTGCTGGCTCAGGGACAGCATGTTGTCCAGCAGGAGATCTTCCAAGAAGTTCCCTGAAGAGGCTAGTGTTAGCTCTCCTGAAGTCCATGGCTGTAATCGTACCTGCTGCCCTGCTTCTTCCTGACCTGATACTGAACTCCACAATCCCATGGCCACTGCAGGCAAGGCTGCCCACATCTTCACATCTCCAACATGGCTTTCCCTGTTTGTTACTATGAGGTGAAACAGCACCTTGTTATTTCCTAGCATAATTTTTAAAGCCTCCACTAAGAACTGCTTGAATAGAAATATTTTTGTATTTATTTTCTCTTAAAAGCCCTCCTTTAACCAATGTTTGCCCATCCTCAAAGGCTGTGAGAGCACACTGCTTTGTAGGTGGAAAGGTTTAAATCTGAGTCTGATAAAAAAAAAATCTTCTACCATGTGTGGTTTGTCAAGAATAAGCAACTCTTCAGTGCAGTAGGAAGGATTTATTGTAGTCATGTAGATTATTTCTATAATTTCTGGGTTTTGTGGTTCATTCTTAACTTATGTTGCTAAAGATAACACTCCACATTATCATGTACTTGATATATGCTCCTCTGTGTATTATTTTGTTGATTACATGGTGATAGCAGATTCTCAGTAGCAGCAAATTATCAATACTATTTATACTTATATCCCATGAAGAAAAATGTCCATGAATTTTTTTCTTTGTCTAGTTGCAAGTGATACAGTAGTTCATAACTTAAACAGTATCTTCTAAATTAAAGTCCTCTTGAGCGAAAACATTATTTATTGGCATTTAAATTTCATCATGCTGTTTTCATATAGTCTTTACTCAGTTTACATTTATTTGCATTGGTGCCAAAAACACTTCTTCACAGATCCACAGTGCTTAACAACTTTGGATGGCTGGCATAACTTCAGCTTGCAAAATTAGTATTTTTCTTCTCTCCTCAAACTACGAATCTAATTTCACTTTCTCTGCTGTGGATCCAGTGTTAACCAAATAGCACACAAGCTCAGTGATATATTTGTTTATCATGCAAGAATGGGAGCCACAGCTCTGAGCAGTTGAAACATTTTGCTGGAAGTATCTATGCGATATCTTCTTGTGGCTTTCATCTCTTCAGAAGCACGTCCCCTACTTGTTTTGGTTTTTTTTTAAAGTAAGATTAAACTATCCATTTCCTATTTCTGAGGAAAGTGTGTGCACGGCTGCAACCACTCTCATATACTCTGCCACACGTGGAGTTACAGGATGGGGGAAAAGGGTTTTATTCCTCCCCTCTGTGTTCCACACCACCACCTTTGTTCTCTGTAGTGATGAAAAACCACCTTGCTGAGACGTGGTGTCTCCCTATCTCCTCTGAAGGCAGAGGACACTACCGGATGTGGTGTGTGGCCCGCCTTGTGAACCTTCATGCTCAACCTTCTTGCCACAATATCTGGACAGATATGCCAGGGAAGGTGGATGGCACTGGCTGTGGTATCTGCTGATCCCATCATCTGTGTGGTTGTGCCTGTCCTCTCCTCCTGCAACTCAACTTCTTTATCTGCTAGCTGTCATCACTCCAAAATGGCAATGAGACCATCAGCACTGGACAAGTCTTACTCCTGCCAGCTGTTTGTGTTTGCATCCAGGAGAAACATGTTTCTGAAGGAGGTCCAGTGACCTTTTCGAGAGAATGGCTGAATAAACGGTGACAGAAACAACAGCTGATATAAAGTAATTAGCATTAAAGCAATTTGAGCTTAAAGCAGTTTGAGCTTAAAGCAAATAGAGCCTGGATAGAAGCCTTCTACCTTAATTTAGCATGAGAACGTACATTTATAAGGATTTCCAGGTAGCACCAAGCTCTTAAGACGGGGTAAAATGTTGACAGAGCTTAAGAATAAGAGAAGAGCTTCACAGTTAATGTACTTAGCACAAGAGATGCCAGTTGATTGGTTTGATCTGCCACTGCCTAAATAGCTGTATATTTAAAGTAGAAAATCAAAATCAAGTCTGCCTGTGAGGCAAAAATCCCATTTCTATGAAGAAACCAGGTCAGAAATTGGGCAGGTGTGATGGAAACAGGGATGGTGCCTTAGCAGAGGGACTAGGAATGTGCTAGGCACTGCGGACAGTAAAGCTGAGGGATCTTCATGGATAATGAGAAAATTACTGTCATGTGACAGTTCCTAGCTGAGAAGGGAGGCTGGCTGAAAGCATGGCAGAGATGCATGCCCCATAAATGGATTATTCTATGCTGTCAATCATGTTGGGTTTGTGCTTTACCTGTGAAGAAGAAATGCACTTCTGTGACCAGATTCAGGACACTTGATGAGTGTAGAACTGGCTTAAAATATTCTGGCAGTTCCTGTTTTGAAAAGCATGTGAGCCATATAGAAAATTAAGCTGTGGCAAGTAATTATGAGCATTATTACTATGGTTTCAACCAAACAGAGATGGCTTACTCAAGATGTATTTTAAACACAGCATAAATCTTTCTTTCAAAACCAGGTGGCAAATACTTGATAATCCAGTATCTATTCCAGTCAATTGTTAATATAAGACTATTTTCAAGGCTGAGCATTTAGGAAATTTTGCTGGTGGAATCCTGACACTCCTATTTCTCATCCCTAGGCCCTGCAGATGAGGATAAATCTTTCTCAGAACTCCCTGTTCTGCAGCCTTTACCTACTAATTTCTGGCCCTTGCACGAACCCCACATTGGTGAAGGGGTCTGTTCTCTTCTTGAGTTTATTGAAGGATCAAGATTTAATTTCAGGAACTGGGTGTTTTTCATTTACTTTATAATATGGAAAGGGGTTAGGTATGTTCTGTCTGCCTTTGAAAATCCTATTCAAATGATCTCCTCCTTGGGCAGCCCTAAAAGCTCAGCGTGTACAAACACGAATTCAGAACTTTTGAGAGGTTGAAAGCTGCTGCCCTGCTCTGTTAATCCTTTAATCACTGAGCACAGAACATCTGAGCACTGTTTCCCAACCATTGATTTGAACTACAGAGCAAAACTCTTAGGTCCCCGTGAGACTTGTATCCATGGAACTGAAACCATCACCATCCTGGAGCAAATATATTCTGAATTATTAGTTTAACTTCTTTTTGTATGTGACCTGAGAAGTGTTACAGTTCTATGCCTTTGGTGAATATTTTCAAGATGTTCCCAGTTTCTCAGCACTAAGGGTGCTAATTTATCAATCCCTCTTAGCAGCTTCTCCCTTTTCCATCCCTTTACAGCTGTTTTGGAAGTAATTCTTCTCCTGATTTTATTGCATTGAAGTGCTTGTCTTTTTTCAGTTCATCATGCAGTAGAAATTGCTCTACGTTCAGTGTACTGCATTGTCTCTAGGTAACGTCACTAGCTCAGACTATGATGTTACTGTTTATATCAAATTGGGGGAGAGTGCAAATTGCAACAGAAAGGGTTTGTTTCTTATCAAATTCTTTTTGATCAAATTTTTTGGGCTTAAATGCAGGTAGCAAGACTTGCCCATTGTACAGATAATATGACTGGTCAGGAAAAAAAATCCATTCCCGGCTAGTGTTAAATTCTTGTTTTCCTCTTATTTATAAAATCACTGAAAAATAAAAAGCCACCAGCAGCATACAGGTCCTTCTGTATCTCTCCAGGAGGCTTCTGCTTCCTGCATCTGAGGACAGGCTCTAGGTTTGGGAACCAGATGTTATGGGACTCCTACTCCTCCTCCTCTTGTTAAACCCTTCATTTTTGCTGTATTCTGGAAAAACAAAATCAAATGAGAGGTCTGAGATCTTCTGCTCAGACATTAAACTCTTCTATCCAAAGCAAAATTTTGCTTTTTGGTGGACTAGAGGAAGGAGAAGGAGGAGGAGTGACTCTCTCCTTCATAAGTGGTCATGATACAAGAAAACTGTGTTATTCCAGTCCGTGCTATAGGGAATTCTGCATTTTCCCAAGACTCACATGATCCTTCCAATCTTCTCACTTGTGTGTTCCCAATTCAGAGCCAGCTTCACATGGCACTGCCTACTTCTAGGTGGCCCAATAAAGGGACAACAGCTTTCTTCTAGAACATAGATAATGTAGGGGTTGCCTCTACATCCCCAAGGATGTGCTGACACTCATTCCTCTAGAAAACTGCGCAAGAATAAATTTAGGAATTTAATTTTGTGTTTAGGAAGTCCATTACCCTTTAAAGTAGCCGTAAAATGCTGACTTTTGCAAGTGGTCCAATTTTGCAGCAGGGATTTCACTTCTGAATTGCTGCCTTGGTCATGGGTGATTTCAGTTCCAAGTGTACAAAACCTTTCTTTTGGGGAAGAGTTACCGTGGTATAGAGTTAGATAAGTTCTCATAGTACTCTGAAAAAATAAACATTTCTACACCTGCTTTCAATGTGCTGTCTATGAGCATCTTAGAAAATAACAGGTTCTTCCCTTTATTTTCTCTGGCAGTGCTTGATAACTTGTAAGGGATAAGATACTCTGAGGGAAAGTATTTTTATTTATCTAGATGGGTCTTATGACTGCTTATTTAGGAAGGCTTTATGGCACCTATGGCTTGACAAGTCTGGCCATATTTGAGGAGTGCTATTCAGTAGTAGTAAGGATCAGTTACTCTTTGAGCTTTTAGCATAGAGCCCTTGAGTCAAAGGTCCTCATCCTAAGGACAAGTATTGTGAGCACCACATGGATTTACAGAGAGCTGGGTTTTTCCCACTTCAACATCTCAAGGTTTTAATTTGTGACTTGAAAGAGAGTCTTAAAGTGTTTAGACTACTCACCTTCATATCCTGAAGGATATCCTTCAATTAGCTGTGTTATGTGTGTGCGCTATTCATTCAGAATTTATGTACGCCATCCATACTCTGGAAATTTGTTGAGGACATGTAATAATATGCTTCAGTCTTGGCATACAAATTCTATGTTCAGTGCCTCTTGTACAGCAGTGTGAGCTTTACAGCATAGCAAGTTTATCTGCATTAAAATTTTGTTCCTCCATGACAGTGCATCTCTGAAACAAGAGGGTTATTTATCCTTTATTTTGAGACACTTTGGTGAAGGTTTCTTAAGGGAAACTGAATAAAACAAGGAAATTCAAAACAGATAATGAACTTTTCTGTGTGGCTACAATTGTATTCTCTCTCCTGGCTAGGTGGTAGGGAATACATTCGTATTCCTGTGGGTACCATGTTTTTCCTAATTCTGGTAGCAACAGCATTGACCAGCATGCTGCACTGGTACTCTGAGACCACCAAACTTTTGTTCAGTTTGGCAGCTTGATGCCTTGGATTTTAACTCTCATATTTCTTAAATCCTGTGGTGCTTAGTGTGTAACTCTGAACTGTCTTGTAACCTGTTAGCTGCTGCTCTCTCAGGCTCTGTTAGACATAACAAACTTCTTGAGGCCTGTTCTTCAGGGACATTTGGACTGTCCTGGGCCCAGAATGTGTAAATCAACACCTAGAGAAGGGGGGGTAAACTGGACAGAATTACATCAGTAGCCAAAGTTTTAATTGATGAATTTATGTTGATATGCAAATGGACCAGAACCTATAACTGTGTCAAGAACTCGTGACTGGTCGTCCATCTTGGGGGTCCACCTTAGGGTGCAGTGGCAGCCTGCGCCTTTGAAAGCTTCCAAATAAATATCCACCTTTATTCTCTTACTCCTGTCTAGTCTCTGTTTCCAGGTAGCCGCTTCAGGCATCAAGCTGATAAGCATCTTGTCAGTTTGGGCACTGATTAAAGTTATTCACCACTTATAGCCATGAAATTCTGCAAGTTATGGTGGTGCTTCCTTTTGCAGGATAGTCAGCCTTCGTTTTACTAAGTGCCAGAGGCTGGGCACAAGGAAAAGCACCATTTAGGTGCTTTGGCAAGTCATGTAAGTTACTCCTACAGGGTCTCAGAAGGGAAAACACAAGATGCTAATGAGAATTTATCCTGTCAGACACAGACTGAATTTAATAGAGATTATGCACTGTGAGACCAGAAGGGTGCAGAACTCTCTGGAACTGCTGTATGAGAAACAGCTGTGGTTGTGGTTTTATACCCTGCATGCAATTTGGACAGCCTGCACGAGATTTGTGCACAGCTTGACCCAAAATTGAAGGGAAACAGTTGCATGGGCAGGCTCTCCCACACAGGGGAAAAGTGGTTATGTGGTCAAACACGCCTTTCCTGAAGCAGCAGCAGTGTTAAAACACACAGCTCAACACACAGCCAGCATATGCCCTCACTCCTGCTGCCTGAGAAAATTAACTCACCTTTTGACAGGAGACTGGTAGAACAGATTTGCCCAGCCCTTGTCTACCTCTTTCAGGAAAAGTCAACAGCTGGCCCTGGAGATGCAGTCCTGCAGAGATCAGACCAAGTCCCAGCTGCTTGTCCTCCCATGGCCCAAAATGGTAACGAAACTGCACAGGTTTGAAAGGGGATCAGTGCAGCATTAATTAAGGCCATGGCAGACAGTCTGTCACTGGGTTTCATGGGACTTCTTTGGCCATAAAGAGTATCTGCTCTTCCTGTTTTCCTTACCAGCTGTAAGCCTTATGGCACTGTTGTTTCTGATCATGGTGTTTGTTTGAAAGGATATACAAACAAACAGGAGCCCTGTTACATCTTCTCACAAATTCCATTTTAAAAAAAAAAAAAAAGGAAAAAAACCCACAAATTCCTACCTCAAAAAAATTTTTAAAAGGTATATAATTTCTTGTTTTGCTTTTTCTTGTAGGACTTGTGGTAAACAGAAATTCCTCTTTCCTCCAGTCTATCCAGAAGGAAGCTATTTCTTGAGTAAGAGTAGTGTCTTGGGAATAGGGTGTAGAGGCAGATTTAAAATTATTGCTAAAAGGAGTTGCTACAATATTAGCATCCGCTTTTCTTTATGTTAGGTTTAGTAAGTAAAATTAGTGGTAAGCTGTAATAAGGCTTACATTGAATTGAAAAGTTATAGTCACAGAACCGTTGTTCACCTCTCTGAAGACCGTATGACCCTGAAAGCTCCTACTGTGGCATGCACAAAATTATGTTTTGAGTGAAAAGCTAATGTGTGAACTTGGCAAGTTGTTGACTGTTTTGCCCAGCACTATTGTTGCTACACTAGCTAGCTTGTAGATTTGGGTGGTGCTGGGGTTTTTTGTTTAATAGACTATAAATAACATCAACTGAGATGAAATGGTGAGCTCTTTTACTCTGCATACCACCTGGAAAATGAGATCTATTAATATTATCACAAGATACCATCTCTCTCCTGAACAGCAGTCAGAAGGAACAGCTGTGTGTTATTTCTGCCTCGGGTTGGAGCTCATTTCAATAAGCTGACATTGGCTGCATTTTCCAAGACTCTGCTATCTGGCTCATTTGTAACAGCCATTCTTCAGAGCTCTTGCATCTGTCAAACCTCATACAAATCCTCCCCTAGAGGAAGCAGATGTTAGTAAGTTATAATTTAGATGTTTGGTTTGCCTGTTAGAAGAATTCTGGACAGCAATCACTGTGGTCTATTAAACATCATTAGCAAATGCAAATTGTTGATGAACCTGTATCATTAAGCAAGTGATTTTTGTAACAACTTTTCACTTCAAGAATGAGAGCAAGGGGAATAAAAAGGTAACCTACTATTACAAACATCTAAAACTGACTAAGCTATGGATTAATGCACAGAGTTGAAGGATGCTCCCTAAGTTATAATGCTATAAATGTGTTGCTGGAATCATTAGTAGTGTAGACTAAATGGAGAAATCCAGACGGTTCTGTCACCAGTGTTAGATGTGTGAGCACTTTCCAGAGAAGACCTTCCCTTCATTTTTTCAGGTTGGCTTTTTGGCCATCTGGTGCTTATTTTAGTATTTGTCCTTTCCTGAGGGAGGGAGAGCAGATAAGAGCATCTGCCTGGAAGTCTGAGGGACTTGTTGTTATTCCAGTGGTCTGCAAAGCTCCAGAAGAAGCTACGGGCATTTTATGGTGGGGCTTGGACTGGGGAGCATGGGCTCTGGTTGTGTGTGTGTTTTCAGAGTTTGTTCTGTGTGCCCACTGTGTCGTGTTGGTTTGCTTTTAAAGGTCAAGTTAAAAAAAAAAAGAAATAGCAGGGAGCTGGGAGTGTCTGTTAATCTTGACCTGGTTGCTTCCCTCAGGGATTAAGCAGATGAAGGAAGAGGTATTTGTTTCAGCTAAATGGAGTTCAGCACTGCAGCAAGCAGGATGGATTCTCTGCTGAGGCAGGTTAAGAGAGGAATGAGACTTTTTTCATGCAATTGTCAGGTTTCCTCAAAAATCAAGCTCTTAACAAGAAACATGAAATGCAGGAGAGATTGCACCTCATTTATCCTCTGGCAAATGTAGCACCTTGTTATGTACCTTTGTAAATATCTAGATGTTAAAAAACCAAAATGCAGTGAAGTAGCACATTCTGCTCTGTCTGCAGTGAAATACGTGCATAATGGATTCATTAAAAAGCAGATGCTGCACATACAACCCAATTATTACACTACCTCTGCACTTCAAGCCTTGGAGTGCTGAGGTATGGTCACAGGGCAGATTTTAATGAATTTAAAAAAAACGATCCTTTTACTCATGTCTCCTAAAATACCATACTGTTGTTGAATCTGATCTTCTTTAGTTTTGCTTTTAAAATCTTAGAAAGTCTTTTTCCAAGATAACAACCTGTATTTTTTCTTAAAATAATGATAAAATGTTCTGTCTCTTCATAAGCTGAATTACTGATATTTTTCAAAAATAATTATGATTTGTGGCATACTTCATTCTTAATTAACAAAAAAGGAGTTGCTGCTATTAACTGCCAACACATTTTGATGTGGGGAAAATTGATTATCCATGCTACAGGAGATGAACAGGTCAGATTTTTAGCTGAGATAAGCTGTCAGAACTGCAGCTGTTTATCTTGTCCTTATTTTAGTCTTAATACTAAAATAATTTTAAAATAATCTTTTATCAAGAAATGTTTCTCTGATGGATGAGAAGTGAAGCAAAAAGTTAATTGGGTAGAATCTACCCTGTTTTGCTCTGTCACATAAGTCTGGGCAAGCTACTTCAATCTCTCTGTCTGGGATTTCCCCCCAGCACCCAATCCTCTTGTCTAATTAGGCAGAGCTCTTTTGGGCAGAGATTATGCTGCATCTTTCAGGGTGCTCCATCACTCTGCAGTTATCCAGTCATCAGCAGCCCCTCGGGTTGGGATTGATCATGGTGATTCTAGAACAGGGGAGTTGTCTCCCCAGGGAGATGAATGAAGCTGAAGGAGGGATAAATAGGAAGATCAGAAGGTAAATAATCTGTCATCTGAATGAGGTCAGCTACAGTTTTGGGGGATACAGGACTTAGTGAGGCACTTAGTCCCCCCATAACTGGTTATCACAAACTGCAACTGGAATTGTTTCTCAGGTGCAGAGGCTGTTCTGGTCAGTCACAAACTTGGTCTGCCACACAAATATCCATCATGGAGCACCCATCATTGTCCTACCATAGCTGTCTGAAACTTTTCCAGTTGCTGCCTTGCAGAGCAACAGTACTGAAGACTGTGCAAAACACTAACCCCACCTAAATTGTTTGTCTGTGCTAGTTCTGAAGATTAATTTTCCCACCTGCTAAATCTGTGCACCTAAAATTGACTTAATTTACTTTGTTCTTACTTCAGTTCCAGTTACAGAAGATGTTATGACTTTCCTGAGGGATTAAAAACCTCTTCTACTTCACTTATTTGCTTCCTGTATTGGCACTCAGACATCATGATCAATTCACTTTACATACTATCTGATGTTTTACCAGTTTATTTTTCCTGAAATGTGCTTGATGAAGAGAACTGCCAATATAGGGTGTCTATTTGCAGAATGGATTGACAAAACTTTGAATGGTTCCTGGAGTCTGTCTACATTTGCTTGATGGCAGAATTTATTTTGTTATCTTTCAAATATGCCTTGTAGGTGCATATTGCACTCTGCAGCATCCCAGAGCTTTAGAATCATGTGGGATTGAATTTTAGGAGATCACCTCATCTTTACATTTATCTTTTAAGCAGAGAAAATTTAATCATAGCATTTTGTTTCAAACTGTTTATCTTGGTGGGGTTTTTTTCCCTACTGGAAGGAGAGTATTCTTCTGCACTCTTAAAGATATCTGGGTCCCAAAAACTCCGTGTCTCATACAGCAGGGCTGGATAGACCTTTTTTCTATAGACTCTCAGCTGGGACATATAACATCTTTCATGGCTGGTGAGATGGGAGGCAGGCAGGAGAAGGTGATCAAAAGTGTGAATGAATTAATGATTCCTAAAGGAATTAAGTCAAGAAAGTCTTAAAGTTGTAGAGGTGCAAAGATGCAGGAAGGATAAATGTGATTAAATAAAGCTCTGGGATGCTGCTGATACTCCTCTGAGATAAGTCAGATCTTTTCTGATGCAAAGGTTTTGCATAGCCTCAAAGGGTGCACTCAGATAATGCAGAAGCCACAAGCAAGTAACTTGAGAAAGGCATTTCTTCTTAAACAAGGACAAATTTGAGCCAGGCTTGGCCTCTGGCATAGCTGCCAGATAGGTGTTTGTAAGCAGCGAGCACTCAGCAGGATAAAGGCAGCATTCCTAAGAATATGGCTACATTAACAAAGAAAGTGATGTGTGACTTTAATGCTGAGGTGAGTTTTTGCAAAATCCTACTTTGTCAGCTGCTTGTAAGATTTAGTAATGCAGTTGCCTGCTCCATTCTTTGTGCTGATAAGCACCACTGCAGCCCTGCATAGGCTTGGTGTGAGTGATGCTGGGAAACCATCCCTGAACCACCACAATTACTTGTGGTTTCTTTCCAAGGGACTCGGTGTACTTTTCTGGAGCATCTGCCATAGGCCCACTAAGCTCCTTGGCATCTCATTGTGCCAGTTCTGCCTTGTTGTCTGAGCTCATATAGACATATCCAAATTTGTTTTGAACTCACTGTTTGGGAAGAGACAGCACGTCACCTTGGAAACTTCTGCTTGGCTTCCATTGTGGATACAAAATCCTTACCAACCCTGTGCATAAGGGGACCCCGACATCTGTATTAAGACCTTTTTGGCAAGGTTTGTGTGTTCCTACATCTGCACAACAGCTTGTTTGGCTTCACAGACTCCCCTGATCTTCTTTATCCAAGACAGGATTTAATCTGCTCTGGAAAACTAATTTCTAATGCTTGGGTAGGTATCCAGTGCTGAGCTCTGGGAGGAATATAGAGTCCCAAGTGCTTGTATTAGCCATTTAAGGACAGAAATACATGTCCTAGGGTCACGTGGGCCTGCAGTGTGGCTAACGCACGCTAGGACCAGCAGATCATGGCTAAGAATTTCATATCAAGGCCTTAATGCAAATATGTATTAATAGACTCCTTCAGTCATCCCTCTGTATGCATTGCCCAAAAGATTGCATCAGAAGCCTTGAGAAAACTTGACTGTGCAAAATGGGAGCTGTTTAGCTAGAAACAAAAGGAAATGGTCTGTCCTTAACATTAAGATTGTTTTGATTATTTAGGCATGTTGTGTTTAGGAAGCAATTTTCAGCTTCATTTAACATGTCAGTCAAAGAGGAAATTGTGGGTGATAAGTGCTGATACTGTCAAGCTTAACTGTCTGACTGAATTGGGGTCCAGGTGTCTATTTCATGACTTAGTTCTCAGTTAGAAAAGTGCATTTTCCTCCATGTAGGTTATTGGTTTGTTGTTTATATGTCTTAAGCAATAGGAGCATCAGCTCTCCCTCCCTGGGAAACAGGTTGCAGGAAAAAAAAAAGCTTGTTTTAGTGTTAAGCCATGTGCATCACAAGCTCTCTAAAAGTCTGATTCCTTCAACATGTTTTTAAGCAAAAGAATACGATTTTTTTCCCTTTTGCAAAATGCCTGTGTCTGGCTGCACCAGTGGGAAATCAGCAGAGTGCTGTAAGTAAGGTTCAGCAGGAAACTATCCAGTCACCTCCCAGGGGAGGAGCACTCTGCAGCAGTAGTGCAGCAAGAAAGTGCAATGGAACCCACTGCGTTATTAGTGCAGTTTTGCTGTGGAACAGCAGCAATTTTCCACTGAGAGGCAGAACCATTGCAATATGGGTTGTTTGTTTATTTGTTCTTCCCAGGAAGCTGCTCTAAAAACCTCAATATCATTAGATTGTGATTACAGTAAAAAGCAACAGCAATTGGGATCTGGCTAGTGAATGTGTTCCTTCTGTGCCTGTAGCTGCTGTTGGTCACTGCACCACTGCTGACACACTGCGAGCACAGAAAGCCTTCTCTGCACTGGAAACCTCATGCAGCATTTCTTATTTGTTCTGATGATTGCTGTTAAGATGTACTTAGGTGTAGCAGCTTGCAAGTCTTTCGCCGCGCTCCGCTGCCCAGTGTGCCTCGGCTGCGCCGGTCAAAAGCAGCCTCGCTGGGGATCCTCGCTGATCCCCAGAGCCCTATCGCAGCCACAGCGTGCAGAGCCGATAGCAGCGTAATGAGCAGGTGGCAATTGCATAGAGAAGCCAAGCAGGGAGGACTCAGTAGCTCTGCATACCAATTAAGATTTATTTAGCTGATGGGGAGAGACTGAGTCAGGCCACCGGGAGTTTCACACAGAAGGATCGAACCTCCTATGCTCTGCTCCGAGTGACCCCCAGACCAAAGGTAACAGGGGGTTTCATACTCCCAGGGGTGGAGGCACAAACATGACCAATTGGGAAAGCCCAAGGGTGTGGTCCCGGGGTGAGGGACAGGTTACACAGCAAAGGGGAGAACAGGGGAGGGGGGTTACAGCTGTGAGGGCCAATGCATAGCCAAATGACAGAGACCTTTCTAGAACTTGGGGCAGGGGTGAAAGGAGAATGACAGGGGAGAGAGAGGGATTCTCTCGCTCGACCAGGGGAGGGGACAGATAATTGACAGGGAGAGCATACAAGGTATAAACTGGGGTACGTAGAACAAACCAAAGTACAATTAACTAATAAAAACCGCTGCATCACAGGTCTAATCAATATCAAGGCCCTGTTATGCTACTGATTGTGCAATGCATTGTGAGGGACAGGTCCTTGGCCAGTGAGCTCGCAGGGCAACAGAGCTGGAGCAGTGGTTTGACCAGCTTGATGCAACAGGCAACTGTCAGAGCCAGGGCTAGTGCACAGGTGTCTTGGAAAGCAAAGAGCTGCTGGCTTCTCATTCTGTCTTCTGCTTTCAAAGAATGTGGTCTGTTGCAGATGACCCAGTAAAATAAACAGATCAAAGTAGGGAAATGAGCAAACTTGTGAGTTTTCATCCAGGAATGAGTCCAGAGCAAGTTGGAGGTTGAAAACTGTTTTTGCAGGAAAACTCAGCCAAATCATTGCAAATGCAAGCAAATGGGTGAAAATCATGGCATGTTTTCTGGCATGTTGTAAGTCTGTGAAAGTACTCAGTATGCCAAGTTAATAAAACTTGTTAGGACTTTGCTCAGCTCTCAATGAAAAAAAATCACGGGTTCAATTTGCTGCTTGACATTTTTCAAATAATACAGCTGCTACCTCAAAGTAGAGATCTAATAAGTATGAACCTGGTTTTCAAATGTACTCTGATATTCAGGTCTTCACTTGGTAAATTAAATAAATAAATCACCATGTCATTGCATTTAGGTGGAAATACTGTTTTTCCTGAAGAGACTTCAATGCCTTGGGATAGCTGGTGGGGGAATCAGGGGCACAGTTTATTTTTTCTTCTATTCTTCCAGGTGTGGGTAGTGACATTGAAAGAAACAGATGGTTTCAGATCCCTGGACAGTTAGTGTATGAATACACGGCTCCATGCAAAAATTTTTGTTCTCTTTGATGAAGTGATGGCCTGCATGACACCAAATTTGCTGAATTCAGGCAGGATTCACCTCTCTCAAAGGGGGAAGAGGGTCTTTAGTCAGAGGCTAGTGGGGCTCATTGACAGGGCTTTAAACTAGATGCAACAGGGGAGGGCGATATCAGGTTTAATAGTGATAAGATGTGGAACAGCATGCCGTGCCACTCAGCTCAGATCTGATGCTTACCCTGAGTTACATAACTGTTGTGTCTCTGTTGAACTGCAAATAAAGTCTTGCACCGATGCTTAAACAACAGAGTGGCTTAAGGTTATCAGTGTAATATTCAAGTTTTCCTTGTTGTGAGGAAGAAACAGCGAGGAAGGGAATCTTCTCTTTGGATTTTTGGCTTAATTTGAAATGAGCACTTGAATTTCCTGATTTTATAGGATATACTCAGAGGTGCATTGCTCATGATCTTTTTCCTTTCATCTCATGGGTGGCTTAAGGGGTCAGATCAAGGAAATGCCAAATGTACTATTACCTTAACAGAGGAGTGTAGTGAACACCCATGTGTCTGGTGCCTGTCCAGGGGAATTCCCTACACCTGCACCTCTTCAATGCCTGTGTGGTGCCAGACAGTGAATTAGAGCTTTCTGACGAGGCTCTCAGTAAATATAATTAGTTCAGGTCCCCCCAAAGGGGAAAAGCTTTCTCATTTTTTGCACAGGAAAGGCAGCGGGACTGTCTGTGAGGCTGGATAATAAATTATTAATTATTATTAATTGCATTGTTATTACATGCTTACCTGAGACCCATCCTCACTACCTTGCACTGATATCAGCAGTCTTTTTTTAACCAAGTAGACCTACTTAGGTCCGTGTGACTTCTTCTGAGAGTAAGACTTTGCAAAATCTGGTGTCAGCACTTTAATAAATTAAGTCCCACAAACAAAAATATGTTTCCTGCTTGCAGGTACTGAACCTGTGTACTAGATCCATGTCAGTGGGGAAATATGCCTGTCATTGAGCAAATGTTCTAGTCAGCAAAGCACAAGGATTAATGATGGAAAATACTAGATGAATGAGTATTATAAAAGCTGCCAAAGCTCAGACTCCCGTATCAGCTACATTTTACCTTACACATCCCCTTGGTGTAGCAGTAAATTATTAATGCTGAAAACTGTTATTTCATTCATGAATAATTGAATATGGCATGGGACGGGTGATGGGGAGATAGCATACAGTGTAGGAACAAAGGCAGTGGTTCCTGCTGATCCAAGACGCTCGACATGCGAAGCAACAAAAACCCTCGATCATCTGTTGTGCACCTAGTAACCAAAACTGGAATGGATGGATCCTGGAGCCCTTCAAAGTGCATCTGTCCTGTGCTGCTGAATGGTACCAGCAGCAGTATCTGCAGAGAAAGTTTCAAGGAGTGGTATTTAAGTGTGAAACTTCACAGACAGGGTGTGTTTGTCTCGGGTCAGTATTGCATAGCACTTTCTCTGCAAAGGGTCGAGAGGGGAAACTGTATTTTCACCATCAAAAATGGGAGCCAGAAGGAAAAGCTGCCTGAGCTTTGTGACCAAACCTGCCTCATATTATCAGGAGGGGAATTTAGAGTATCCTGAAGCTTTGCTTGAGTGCTGTAAACTGCTCTCTGGAGAACACTTAACTGTCCAGGGATCTCAAATATGTAGATGCTCCCAGATTGCTCCTCAAAATTTTACCTAGTTCTTGCTCTTGCTGTTTGCAGGTCTTTTCTTTTCTGGAGTGGCTCAGGGAACAGAATCACCCTCCCTTCAGGCATGATAGACATTAATGGGGTCCCCTCTCAGTCATCTCAAGGCTGAACAAGCCCAACTCTCTCAGCCTTTCCTCATGAGAGATGTTTCAATTTCTTAATCATTGTCACTCTCCACTGGACTCACTCCTGGAGCTCCATGTCTCTCTTGTCCTGAGGAGCCCAGAACTGGACACAGCATTCCAGGTGAGGCCTCACCAGGGCTGAGTAGAGGGGCAGGATCACCTCCCTCGACCTGCTGACAGTGTTCTTCCTAGCGCACCCCAGGATACCATGGGCCTGCTTGGCCACCAGGGCACTGCTGGCTCATGGAGAACTTGTTGTCCACCTCGACCTCCAGGTCCTTCTCTACAGAGTTGCTTCCCAGCAGTTCAGCACGTAGCTTGTGCTAGTACCTGGGCTTGTTCTTCCCCAGGTGCAGGACCCTGCATTTGCCTTTGCTGAATTTCAGATGGTTCTCTCCACTCCTCTCCAGCCTATCGAGGCCCCTCAGAAGGGCTGCACAGCCCTCTGGGATATTGGCTACTGCTCCCAGCTTTGTGTCATCAGTGAACTTTGAGGATGCTTCTGCCCCTTCATCCAAGGCATTGATGAACAACTTAAACAATATTGGGCCCAATATTGAACATTGGGGGTCACCACTAGTGGCAGGCCTCCAAGTCGACCCTGAGCCACTGATTACAACCCTCTGGGATCTGCTGTTCAGCCAGTTCTCAGTCCACCTCACTGCCCACTCACCCATTCCATGCTTCCTGAGTTTGCCTGAGGATGTCAGAGAAAAGCCTTGTGTGTGTGCATAAAAGCCTTGCTGACATCGAGATAGACAACATCCACTGCTCTCCCCTCATCCATCCAGGCAGTGGTTACATCGTAGCAGGCAATCAGCTTGGTCAAGCAAGAGTTACCTTTTATAAATTTGTGCTGCTCCTGATCACCTTCTTGCTATCCATGTGGAGAGAGATGGCCTCTAGATTGAGGTGCTCCCTCAGCTTTCCAGGGAGGAACAGTTTGTTGAAGCCCACCACCATTCCAACTATTACATCTAGGTTATAAATATAGCATTTCCTATAGAGCATTGGAAATATGTGATCTCTGAGGATGCAAAACTGTGCTTGAAGTGCACTCGTTTGGAGCACATGCACATCCTGGCACAAGAGCACCACTGAGTGAGCTGAGAGTTGTCTCCAGGTCAAACTTACAGCCCAGTCACCATGCTGGGGTGTTGTTTTCAGTTTTTAGGCTTCACTATCTTTTTAGCTAGAGTAAATTACCAAGTTGCTGGTGTGATTTCTCTTTGTAGAAGTTTCACAGCTTAGTTATTTGTTGCTAGCAGGGATGGAAATGTCAAAATGTTGGGCATGAAGGAAGGTTTCTCACTGTGGTATGCCAATTAATTGGTTCAGGGATGATCTGAGACCAAGGACGTTTCATGTATGGAAAGAAAATGAGGAAAAAGTTGGATTTACCACCTTTTTTTTTTTTTCTTCTGAAGCATCTGATGGCTGTGCAGAATCTGCTTTCAAAGAATCAAGAGCCTGATTTTCCTGTGCAGTTCATTTCAATGTGATGACATGGGAAACAGAGGCCACACTTCACCTTATCCTTGCATAAAATGAGACCTTATCATGCATGTGTGCAAATAGAGAGGGGAATGCTGGGAAAAACTGCTTTCTGGAGAGAGGGAAAAGGAGCCAAAATGCAGTTACTCAGTATCTGCTTTCATCCTGCTATTCTCTAAGTACTTCTACCCACTTGCTGTTGTTATTTCTTTACTTGTGCTTTGCAATATTGAGTAGGTATTTTGAGTAAAGTCTAAATCCTTTCGCTATTTTTTTCATCATGGAAAGGACTTCTCCCCTAATTTCGCTGTCAAGGCAGCAGTCCCTCGACTCTAGCATCGAAGAATATTATATTGATGCTCTTAGCTTTGTTTGACAGTGGTTACACCTGGCTCGAGTTAGACCATGCTGACAGTTTTTTCCTGACGTTGGGGATATTACTTATCCTAATGAAGGGGATGCATTTTGCTTAACTGGCACTGTTCATGGTACATGATTCCATTGCCTATGAGTGACTCTAAGCCACAGAGATGGGCTCATAAACAAGATATGGATGAAAAGACTAGCTGATGCCTTTCTATAATTTGCAGAGATATGGTGAAGCTAAGTAAATTAAATGATTCATTTATGCTAATTTCACATGCACACCAAATAATGCATGCTACTTTTGTACTTGACTGTAATATCTCTAATTTATGGAGATTAAAATGTAAAATCAGCAATACTGCGAATTGAGTAATTGGTGGAAACTCCATGGCTCTCAAAGAGAAGGGAATCTGCCTCATGGTAAGGCTATCTTTAGAAATGAAAGAGGGGGGGAAAGGAATGGTGGCCACATTCTTAACACAGGATCTCTGATCACAGGAAGGTCCTGTGGGAAAGCAAAAACTGAGGTGACGGTGTCTGAGTCAGCTACAGACCAATGCTGAACTTTGTACATCAGTGTGGCCAAGTCACCGTTACAGAGGAAATTGTCACAGACGCTGTATTTTTCCCTTTGCAAAAAATGCATTCCTTCTGGGGAGGCCTGAGGAATGGAATTGGGTCATTCTGCTGGTGCTGCATTTTGAAAGGTGAATGAGGAAGTCTGGGGACTCAGAAGGCAAAGTCTATCCCCTCAAGAAGCAGACCTTTTTTCACAGCTCCTGGTTGGCTTTGTTTCCTTCCTGACGTGGGAGGAAGAAGTTGAGCTGATTTCCGTTTGAGCGGAGGGAGTGTTATCCTGTATCACTGAAGTTCTTTGTCCAAGTAGACATTGGAGTCTTTGGTGTTAAAATAAGCCAGTCTCCTCCTGGCAGTTAGGGTTTACACTGTGCAGCTCTGGGAAGATTGGAAAAGATGAATTTATGTGGTGTGGGATACCATGTGCAGCTGCGTTAAATGGAGGCACTCTCTTTGGGTGTGTAGACTTGCAGCTATAAAAATTCTTCTGGGATTTGCAGGGAAACTTTTGAATGGAGAAAAAAGTTTTGATATGCTGTATTTGAATCCTTAGCTCCAGTACCCGTGCTATCTTATCTTCCACCCTTCTACCTCTTCCCTATTAAAAAGTTTTTCTTTCATATCCTGAAATAGACCCAAGAGTGTTTGCAAAAGGAATACCACCATCTGGTAGGTGGGATACAGGGAAAGTCTCTCTTATTAATTTTTCTGGAGTGGAAATAAAAGTGCCCGAGGGTTTGATCCAGCTGTTCTGTTACCTTTTGATGATGCCCTGAAGTCTTATCTGAGCCCTTCTTGCTGTCTGCAGCACCTGGTTATAAGTATTAAGCAGGCAAATCTGCCACCAATTCTTGTCTTTCGTTTCAGTAATCAGTAAAGTAGTGCTGCAATACGTTTGGGGTGCTTGGAAAACAAGGCCCACTTAGGACGATTCTCATCCTGGCAATGTTTGTAAAACCAGACTCCTGATTTCCAGCAGCGTGTCTGTGACTTGTACCTGCCTGATCCAGGAGAGAGGCCACAGAAGGATGGTGGTCAGATCTTACCTAATGTAAAGCACTTGGCTGATTAATGCCATGTGGGTAGCTTAGGTCTCATGGCAGGGCTTTCACAGCCCTGTGGCAGTCGCTGCATGTCTCCTGAAGCCTGAATGATGCAGGATTACTTCTGCCACAATTTAATTTACATTTTACTGGTAAGACCCAAAGTAGACCTTGTTCTCTGACCACACAAGTATCCAACTTTTTCCTTTGTCCTTTTATTGAGAACTAAATAAAGCTGAACGGAACTGCTGATTCATAAAAAGAACAGTTGCTTTTGGAAAATGTTAATATCTTGTGATAAAGCAGTCATTGCCATTTTATGATACCTGACAGAAATTACCCAGTTTCTTTGCACACAATTAAATGGAATTATCAGCCCATTATGTTAGATACATTTCACAGTAGGAAAATAAAACCTAATGTTTACTTATCGATGTTTAAATAAATTGTAATTATCATTCCATGACAGTCTTGTACTACTGTAATTAAGCTTTAAAATAAAAGGGTAGTTGGAATTAAGAGGGCTTATCTGCATTTCATTTAGAAGTTATTGTTGAAGTCAGCTGTAGTAATGTGCAGTAACTTTCAGAAAA
Source organism: Picathartes gymnocephalus (assembly GCA_013390045.1). NCBI lineage: Eukaryota > Metazoa > Chordata > Aves > Passeriformes > Picathartidae > Picathartes > Picathartes gymnocephalus. Next base: position 33,371 of record WEKY01038133.1, read on the forward strand.
CAGCACTCACCTGTTTCTGTCATGGATTCCATGCAATGATGCTGGCACTCTAGAGAAAGAAATTGTGCACACCTCACTGTGAGAGCCAAAGGAGCCTACTGCAAGCTTAGGGAAATTTCCTTATGCTGAGCACTGTTTTCTTCCTTTTCTTGGGGCTGAGTGCCTTTTGAGACCGCATGTCTTTTGAGACCGAACTGAGCTGCTTTGTTTTTCTCCTGCTCTTTGATTTCTGTTTCTTGCAAGAATAAGTTTTTCAGTTTTCAGTTTTTTCTACCCAGCGTGGCAAATTGAATGATATGGATTGCTGGCTGTTTGATTCAGCAGGCTTTGCATACAAACCTTTGATTTGCCAAGGAAACTCAGGGCTGGATGAACAAAAAAGGCCCAAATCTACTGTTTGGGGACTTCTAAATTCCTAAATGTGATGCAGGCAACAGGACTTAGACCTTCAGGGGAATGAGTGGATATGTTCCATAGATATGGTGTGGGTGTGGAGAATGCCCTAGGGAGAGAAATCAGCTCTCCTGTCAGTGGCAGCAATATAGGAACTGTAATGCATTAGCTGAGACAGTTCTTGGCACTACTCCCTGGAAAAAAAAGATATGTCTGACTCTGAAACACTCCTTAAAGACTTCAGCAAAAGGATTTTAAAGGGGACACGAGCCCTCCTGAAAATGGATGATTCAGAAAACTCTTGGAACACACAGCCTTCTGTCAGAGGTGCCAGTAAGTGGGACATTCAGCTTCCCACCAGCAAAGGGATGTTCGGGCATGAGAAAAGTTGTGGCCTCTGTCTGCTTAGGTAAAGCAGAGACCTGCCTTTGAGACTATGCCAGACACCAGGAAAGACTGTGATCAAATCTTTTGTGCCGGTTGTTGTTTTTGGGGTTTTTTTTAATATATTCATTTTTTTGAAGGCTTAAAGAAGTTTAGTTTTCTTTAAATTTCATTTGGATATTGTGAATATTTTGCATAAGGAAAAGAAAGTAGCCATTCATGTACATCAGTCATTTGTTTGAAGCTGTTTGTTCTGATGGATTTGGGGTTGGTCTTGTTTCTTTCCTTAAGTTGCTTTATATAAAGAATCTAAAATGCTTAATTAAAGGCTATTTTTATGTGAGTTTCTCCCTAGGCCCTTCAATTCACCAAAGGAGTGGACAGATCCACAGCCTCACAGGCAAAATGCATTTCCCATGGGATAAGCTCCTTTGGTTCAGCTTTTTGTTGCACATGAACACTGATGACATTGGGGCAGTGCTGCATGTAGCCTTTACTACTTGTTCTCTTCCCACTGTGAGTAGGATGAGTTTTCCTTTACTCATGCCTGTCCCACTCCTTGAATCTGTGGGATTCCTGACTCACTGTCAGGGCACAGTAGGAAAGGCCCAAGTACCAAAAGGCACATCCTGAATATCTCCCAGATTGAGTTCACGTCTCAGAAGCCTGGGCCACCTTAGCTGATAGATGCATTCTCTCACGCCTTGAGATCTCGTGGTCTCATCCCATTTTGTGAGAATAGCCAGGGAGATACCTCCTGCTGCTTAGTTACCCACAGTAACAGCTTCATTTGAGAGGGACAGCCTATGCCAGAACGTGAAGTCAGGACTGAAAAAGCACGGCACGCTGAACAGGGGTTACAGTTAGCTCTAATTGCCTAGATTAGTATCAGGTTTTGTCTGGTTTCTCATTATCAGATTCTAGTATTTCTCACAACCCCATATAGTTTTAGGGACACCCTTTAAACTACAGATTTAAGACCTATATTTTAATTTGGTAGTGGCCTTGGAACTCTTCTTATGAAGTAGAGTCTATAAACATTCAAAGTGCTCTGAACTAAAACTCATAAAGGAGCTTGTTTTTTAAAAATATTTTGAGAATTGTGGCTTTTTAATTTTGAGGGGGAGTTTTTGGAAGAAGTCAAAGCTGAATCAATTTTTTTTTTTCTTCGAGTGTTTGAGCGGATTTGGATTAAGGTTCACCTTCAGCTTAAATATAATTTAAGAATGTAGAGTGAAGACATAAAGACATTCAGGACTAACAACTATGTCACTTTGAGAACTAATTAGGAAAAAAAATCAAGCTGGAAGATCATATTAGTTAAGCAGTATTGCCATGTAACTTTTTTTTTCCTTAACGAAAGTAAACACATGAGACTATTAGTCAACTGGCATAAATCAGATTTTTTCCTGTTACTATGAATTTATATTAGCTGTGGATTTACTTTGAATTCTGGGTGGTGCAATTCAAAATTATTCCTTTCTGATTACCTTGAGATTTTTTTTAAATTTTGCATATTTTAGGGGAAGTCAAACTTGCAGCCAAAGCACATGAGATGGCTTGGAAGAGAATTTTCACATTTTTAAAATCTCTATTCTGAGGCTGGAATGATAGGAATTAACTACTTTCTTGAGTTTAAGGTGGTATGATTTTTGACAGTTAGTCTTTGATATTTATAATCGTCAGGATTTTTTTGTTTGTTTTGGTAGAATCAGGCAAATCTAGAGGTTGGTTCACTATTTTCATCATGGGTAAATTAGAAGACCTGACCTGATTTTAATCCCAGGTCATACCAGACAGGAACCTGCCCATGAAGTGATGACCAGAATTCAAAATATTTGGAAGTGATTTTTAATGATTTTCCTTAATTATTTGTTAATATGTTCATAGAATTCTGATTTTGTTTCTCTTCATTTTCTTCTAATATAAAGGGAAAAACAGTACCTAGATTAATCAAACAAAAAGGTGACATCTTACAATGAAGTTATTTTAAATTTTAGTGTTTAAGCTAAAAATGCCTCTGCACCAGCCAGCCCTGGAAGCTTTAGTTTGATGTGCTAAGCTAACATGAGTGTGGTTACAGATCCACTGAAGTTAAAAGTAGTTTCCATTGTTAGTGGGCTTCGATCAGTAGTTGAAGAGGGGGGATGTCAGACACCTTGATCTCCATGTTAGCTCTATTCACAGTTAAATTAGTGGGTTGCACACAGTTTCCTGGATGGGATCCGCAGTTTTGTGAGTTCTAAGTTAGTGTCTTGTGCTGTGTACTTTCAAAGCCAAACATCAGAGAGAAACATGGATCATCTGGACAGCTTGCTGAAAAAGAAAAATCCTTCTTCCTGGAGCTGGTTGGCAAGAGGGGCAGCTGGGGGTGGCAGGTTTGTTAGTTACCTGCAGCTGTGTCTCTTTGGTGAGGAAGTTCTTGTGAGAGTTGTGCAGCTGTTTTTCTGTCTTCCCTCATGACCAGTGCCTACCTTTTATTATTGGAAGCCGAGAAACTTGTGGAGTAAGGTTCTTCCTTACTCTTCCTATGAGTGAGGGCACAACAGGGATCTCTTGGTTGCCAAGCCTCGGGATGTGCTTTGATTTCCTGAAAGGTAACAGACACAGTCTGATAGACACCCACAATCTCAACTGCATTTTAACAGGCTGGGGTTTGTGAAGGAGCGTGCTTTAATACCTATGATAGATAAAAAGAGTGTTGAAACACTAAAAGTAGTTTTAAAATTCCAGTGCCTGTTTATTCTCAGTTTGTGATCTTTACCTTGGAGAGCAGATGACGTAACACCTCAGTTTTAGCCTGAAGCAGTGGAGTGCAATCATGCTTTCTTATTCCACTATAAAATTTTACATTGGATACAGTTGACATTTTGGTGCAATGGACCATAAATTAATGCTGGTATGAGCTATAAAAGGAAGGGCATTAGAATAATCAAGTGGCTACAGAACTAGTTGAGTATGTGACTGTCTATGGCACAGAATTTTTCGATTAGCTTACTTTTATGAGCTTGCTCTCTTCACTTTGTCTATATCCAACATACCTTAATTTCATTTTCTCTCCAAAGTAACTCAAGGGATTGCTGAACCTCTTGAGTTATGAGATTTTTATGTCAACAGAAATTTAATTACTTCAGCAAAATGAGTAACCCATCTACAATAAATCTCCGCAATATAATCCTGAGAATATGGTTTTTGTTGAACCATAAGGTGTTATCTTTATCAGCATTTGTCTCTCTACTAGTATGACAGTGCTGGAGACATACTTGCTCACTTTTTCGTTTTGTTTTCCTCTGAGTGTGCTTTCAGTGCCATTAGGCCCGATCTCTGTTATGAAGGTAAGGACCTGTGCATGGCACGTCTCCCACACTGAGGTTTGCATTTCACAGAGACACTGTTAGCACCCCTGAAGTGACTTGCTCACGCTGTGCTTGCCAGCATGAAGTGACTGCTTTACACTGGAACTGCCAGTTTTTCACCCTGCCAATTATTTAATCAATGTTAATGGCACATTGAATTACCTTAAATTGCTCCTGTTTTAGAAATTAAGGCCCGGACTTCTTTTTTGTGGACTGTTTCACAGGGCATGAGTATTGCCAGGAGCTGGGGAGTAAGGAATTAAAGTGAGAGGAAGGAAGGGTTTTCCTCTGGGCTACCACTGGAATGGAGTAGTGTATTCTGCTCCACGTGCACTTGACCTTTCCAATGTGACCTGTAAATTTGTTAATTCTAACTGAGTTCTGTGTAGCAACAAATAAGATTTTGGTTTCTAGCTACTGAGAGAAATTATTAATTTCTCAGTTGCTGGAACAACCTGAGCAAGTGTGGTTGTGGTCAGTTTTTGGTTGGTTGGTTGGGTTTTTCCTTAATCGAGTTCAAAATGGAAAATAATCCTAGTGCAGGAGTCAGGAGTACTTTCTTATTAGTAAGTTGGTGAGCAGATTTCTTTCCAATTCAAAAAGAGGAAAAATTAATTTTGGGTGGAAAATAGATGTGAAAGCTTTAGTTTCCACTCGAGTTCTTAAGAAACATTGTAACTGGGGAAAAAAAAATTGCTATTCTTTTTTTTCCTGTGAGGAAGACCATGCTTGTTTTCCTTGTAAGTTTCTTACTGAATGATGGTCTCAAAGGAGTGAAACTGGTAGTCTTCTGAGCATTTTGGTCAAATATCTTCCATGGCAGTACAACACTGATATATTTCAAAGATGTCTTATGTCATTGTAATATCCTGTAATTTGCTCTGAATCAAAATTGTTATTACTATGTTATTTCTGTGTCAGTGCAGCCTTTGGGTTTGTGATGGTCCACAAGATGATGTCTTGCCTTGTGCAACCCATCTAAATAATTTTCAATTTTGATCCTTATGATGTTGTATTTCAGTCTAAAAGAAAATATTATCTCAGTTGGAGTAAAGGTGGTGGTATATAATTTGCTTTCACATAGGAATTCACTTTTGTGAACATACTTTGCAGCAAATATGCTCTCTACACTTGGTGACCAACAGTCCTGTGAATATTACTGGAACTGGTGTTGTATCTTTCCATGCTGCTAGAGAGGTTTCCTTGTTTTGGTAGCTGCTTGCAGTGAGGTCAGTGGGATCAGATATGGTTCAGAGATTCTCTGAATCTGTATCATCTGCCAAATATGACACCGAGAAATCACCTGGCACTGAAGGAATCTGGGATGTGCTGATTGTGACAGAGGATATTTTTCTATCCTTCTGTTCACAGCCTTCAGCAGTCAGGATTAGTCACCTTTTTCATAGAATCATGTAGAAATGCTTTCCTATATTTATCTTGAAACCGTTTTACTGCAGCTTACTCCCGTGACTTGTCTGCATCTTTAAAGATATGGAAGACAGAGCCCTTGGCAGGTTTTACATGTGGGTGTTCTACATTTAATGCTATCATAATTCCCCTCAAGACCTTTCCTTTTAGGTTGTACTCTAAACTCATTCTGTCTTGTTAGTAGTTGCTGTTTTCTAGATTGGAATTATTCATAGTGTTCCCATCCGGATTTTGTCTTGCTGCTCCTTGATTTTTTTCCACCTAGTATGTTCGATTTGTCAGGATCATTTTGGACTTAAGTACAGTTTTACAATTTGGATTATGTTCCTGCTAGTGCTATATGGTCCTCAGTGGTAAGTGTTTGTCACTATTGAATCATTCAGGTAGTTAATGAAACTACTGTCCTAAGTCAAACCCTGTAGTGAATAAGCACAAAAGCATCTGACTCTAAGAATGGGGTTACCTACTTCTTTTCAACTCTAGGTGAATGTCATATCGGTTGGAAATTGTGCAGCTTAGGTACAAATGAGTTTTGGGGAGGGTAATTTTTTTATTATTATTTTTTTTATTTCCCTTTTTCTCCCCACACCTGCCAGCCGTTATGCTTCCATGGAAATGCTTCTTAATAACTGCCCAGTGACCCATTTTCAGCACATCAAAATAAAAATGTTACTGAAGGACCTCAGACTTGCTCTTAGGTCTTAAATAGGACTGACAGAGCAGTTAATTATTGCTATTCCTAATGACAGCAAAGTCACAGAACATTTAGTGTACTTACCTGGAACACAGAGAAAGAATTAAAACGTTCCTTTTGACCCAAGAATAAGACAAAAGAAATAGGAAGACAGGCAAGTAATATGAAAGTCTGAGATGAGTCTCCAAGACCTTTTGATAAACCTCTGTCATGGTGGGATGAGTCATCTGAGGACATCAGCAAGTTAGTGGGTGGATTGTTTTAACTAAGGATTCTTTTGGTACAGACATATTATATTATATATGTATATATATTTGCTGAAGGTTACATGCACACTAAATAGGTATGAAGATAAGTCCTTGGTTTCTGTCCCCACTGCCTAGTGGTTCATAAGGCTGTCAGCCCTCACAGAAGTACAGCTTTTTCTCTCAAGCAGCTGTAGCTTGTCTTGCTGTGACCCTGCTTGATCCCTCTAGCTGGCTTTAGGCAGTATTTTGAAATCTGCTTTTTAAAGTGAATAGCACAGCAGCCGTTTGTGGGCATATATTGAAATGGTTCTTTGCTCATCTTCTGCTCCGCTTGCCAAGAATAACATTGAAACTAAGCTTATTAATATAAAGTAATTTTTACTGCGTGTCCACCATTCTCAATCCTTCCAAAATGCATGCTCTGTCATTGTACAATACCTTTGCTGTTTAAAAGCGCCTGCAAGATACCGACAACGATTGCTACTGTTACAACCCGGATCCTCACTTGCTGTAAATCACTGCAGTTAATAGGGCAATGCCAATTTCTCCAAGAAATGATGAAAATACAATTTTCCAACAGAAACTGCTTATTCAATGAGATCAAAACATTTTGTGGAACATACCGACTTCAATCAAACTCCATTTATAAAAGAAATCAAAGTGAAGGAGCCTTTTACCTCATTAAAAATAGCTTTTTGATTTTTTACTTTGAAATTTAGATGAGGAATTAGAATATGATATTTTTAAACATGTTCAGTTTTAATTTATTAAATGAAATATTTGCACAAATATGTACTTTAAGAGATATTTTGACAGTTGGCAGTTCATTCGGATGCTGAATTAAGTTCACAAATGGTGCGAATTCCTGCACATCTGAGGACTTTTGCTAGGCATTCAGGGATGCAAATCAGAAGCCATTATCACTGATGACTTCTTGGCATTTTTTAAATGTAACCCATGAAAGATTAAGAATGGAGAATCAGTTTGTCCCTAAGGTAGGAATGGTCCCTGTGGTATCTTATAATGGGGAAAGTGTGGGGAATTTTGCACTTCATGTGATATAAAGCATACTTGCATACCTGTGTCTAAATGGCTGCGCATATATGGATGAAAATGATGCAAGATTCCTTTCAGATTTATTTCTGTATAGTATAAACACACAACATGATAATGTCTTTAAGTACAGGTAATGAAACTTTATTAGCCTGTGATAGCTATGTCAATAAAAATGTGAAGGGTGTGCAGCTGTTCTGAAATAAGCTTTGAATTGTGTGTAGTAATGGAGTTATTGCCATCTTTGCTGGATAACAACACCCATTGTAGAATCACCAGAGCTTTGAGGAAATGACCAGGACGTTGAAACTCTGGCTCAAGATTTCCTGCTTTGCTGTGAAAGTGTGCACACTATTTAGGAAGAGAAGGGCAAATGCTGGGCGTGAGACTGTGGTTTAGTGAAGTGTAAGGATGAAGGTAAGAGTCAAGCCAATGGGAAACCTCTTTGGGGAGTATTTGCTGGGGACTGCTCACGTTAAGGCCGTGGAGGTGTTTGTTTTCAGTGCTCCCCTGGAACTGAAAATCCGATTATGAGATGGGTGAGTGGGGCAGGCACCATGCCCGTGTTCCTTTGTGAAAGCAGGCAATGATAGAGTCATCTGGCCAAACTGGGGTTTGCTGGTGTTGGCACACCCCATGTACACTTGTACTGTAGCCAGGAATGGTCACGCTATGAGAAACTTGGAGGCACCAATGAGGTTTGTGGTAGCTGCTCCTGCAATCCTCAGAGAAATACAGTCTTAATCTATGATTAATTAAGAACAAGAAGCAGCGATGGCTCCTCAGCTCTGATATATGATTGTAGTCGACTGCATATCCATATAAATCTGACAGCCAAATAGTAAACAATGAATTTGGGCTATAAAATCAGGCAGTGAATGCTCTGGTGTTGAGCTGTGCTTGAATCCCACATACTACTGATGATTTGTGCATTACAACCAACTAATAATTACACATACAGCTTTTTGAAAATATCACCTAACATGAGAGAATATATGTGTAACAATTTGATAATATTTATATCTTTGGACAACACTATTTACCTGTGGTTCGGGTCCATTTCTGTGTGTGGAGATGTTGACTGCCCATCTGTCCAGGCTCTCCTTTTCTATTGGTTTGTCATTAGTGTGGTGTGGGTGTTTCAGAGAGGACCACTGCTATTTCTGCCACGCATGATTTTCCATCTCCTGCTGTTCGCCTGTTTCTGAAACCCTCACTGCTGCAGCCACACAGTTTTCTTTTGCTTTCATAACACCAGACTAGTTGACAACAGGGCAGGATCCAACCCAAAATATAAGCAACACCATAGTGTAATGAGAGGTATAACAAGTTTCTTCAAAACTGCCTTGGATGAGTTCCAGATCAAATTGAATTGAAATTCTAATGCTGAGTCATACCAACATATCATCCTGGGTGAAACTGGGTACCCTGAGAAATGAAAGATGCAAGTCAGTACAGCTCATTTCAGTGCTGAGTTTCCATTAATCTTAAAGATACACAATTTCTGCATTCTTTTGCAGGAAGGAAAGAAGTAAAACACTGTCTGAGTATATTTACACGTATATTTGCAGTTGCATTTTTTTACTT
>WEKY01038134.1:5844-22800 GCA_013390045.1 Picathartes gymnocephalus
TTCTAAACCCAAAATTTAGAAGACAAACAAAGTTTATTTTATCCAGTGATAGTTACCAGTCTTCCAACCAAACTTGGTCTTAAAAGCCAATATAGCAAGTGTAGCTGACCAAAGTGCTGCTCGACTGGAAGTTGCCAGAAAGCAGTTTGATCGTGTTCATGGCTTTATATTGAATTGTTGAGTTAGAAATCTTAGGAAAAGTGTGCAGAAAATTTAAACATCTGTGTCAGGAAAGCTCAGGAACAGCTTAAGAAAGGTTGACAAACTGGTTTGATTTCTCTGGTGTAAATCACATTGCTGCCATTACTATCCAGTAGTAATTCAGATAATTTTAACTTATCTTTACAGTACGGGTTATAAAAATTGAAGTGCCTAAGCATTGTGCTGACCATTTAACACAGGTGCTTAAAGTGGAATTCTTACCTGTGATGGACAATGTAGGTGATAATGGAAGCAAACAAGCACAACAACATAACTGCAGTACATGCATAAACCACAGGGTGCAGAAACTCCCCTGGGTACTGGGGGAAAGACAGCACTGTCTTAAAATCCTGTGGAAAGAGCAAAATGATTTAACATTATTAGGCATGTGTGAAACTGAGACTTCATTCCAATATGTCCTGTCATTTCTAGCTGTTCCCTTTCAAGGGCAGGAAAAAAAAGATGAGCTTTTAATGTAGATACAGTTCATGAATTCAAAATAAGAGACTGCTCCTTCCTCATCTGCATACAGTTTGCTAGACAGAAATTAACCTTTTTGTATAAGCAGACATATCCTAATTAAAAAAAAGGTCTGAAAAATACATAGAATATTACATTTTCCCAGCATTAGCAATATCTGGTCCTTCTGATAACATGAACTTTATGAGTGTATTTTACTAAGATGTTAAGCACAAAATATCAAATCACCATAAAGGTCTCTAAATAGCATATATATGGCTCCAGAAGAATCACTCAAAGGTAAAAAAAAAACCCAACAAAAACATGAGAATACACCCAAATTATCGACTGACTCAAATATAATTACCAGTTGCTACAACTCCTGTAACCCAGTGACCTTCACACTTAGTTGCAAATACTCTACTTCCTATAGTAATTCAAAAGTAACTTGGACAGCTATATTAACAGCAGAGTAAAGATCCATGCATTCCTTTTGGACATGCTAGTGCCTAGTGACACAATTCTTCATGAAAAAAATAATGAAAAACTATCAATATCTTTGTAAAATTACCCTTACCAAATTCCCATTCTAAATTACACATTTAGGACAGCTAAATCTGGAGGTGTGCTGGACGGAAAGCAAAGCGAGCCTGTTATATAAAACAGAATGTCTTCAGAGTATCTGAATTAAAACAAACATCAGACATTCCCTGTAATGCACTAAGTCACATTTGCTTGTGGCACTACACTTCTGCACACAGGTACCAACAATTATACAGAAAACTTATCACCTGAGTGCAAACAAAGTGCCATCTACATGCCAGTTCCCATGTGCAGTGGCACTAACTCTGCACATAAAAATGAATATACATCCCATCACAGAAAAAGCTAAAATCTGAAATAGCACTGAATATGACAATCCAGCAAACTCTAACATTTAAAATATAACATTTAAAGGATTTTTTTTCTTATTTGTCGGTTTTAGGTTCCCTTAGAAGGAGGTTCAATACATTATTTTCCAGAGGTGAAATCTCCCCTTAGGAAACTGGGACTGTAATGCTAATACCTCTGTTTAATTGCATTTGCATGCAGAGAGCTGATTTCTAGTACCATTATTTATGTATAGGAACTTGTCCATGTACAAGCAGATAATGTACATAAGTATATGCAATTACTAAATTGGGAGAATTTAGTTTACCTTCTAAAACGGTCCTCTCAAGTAACAGATGCCCTAGTAGTTACTATTTTCTATTTTCCTTCATTTTTAGCTTTAAAGTTTCTAAGATTGATTGTACCAGTTTCTCCAGATGCATATGAATGTCAGTTGTAACAGAGCAGCTCACAACGTAGATTAAAAGGACCATCAAAATGAAAAAAATAACTTGTGAACAAAATGCCAACTGTATGTTATCACATCCCATTTCTCTTCAGGTACCTCCCCAGCTCGCACATGCACCTCAGTTAAACCTGCTCTGTCACTCCTGTCCCTCACAGAAGTTTTCTCTCTGCCCTGCCCAGTTCGCCAAGACTCAGAGTGAGAGGTGGAGTCACTTCCCATGGAGGAGCTCAGCTTACGCTGTCTCATCTAGAGGTGTCAGTTCCTGCTACTCTTCCCTCAATCACAAATGGAACAGAGAAGGAAAAGAACTGCCTTTTGATGTGCTGGTTTTGTGGTTTTTTAACGTGACAGACCTATGGTCTTAAGGCCTTCTCATTTTTGTTTTCTTTTAGTGTGCATGCATAAACACTCATGATATCATGAATTCATGACTTTCAAGTAATTCTTTTAAAGTCTATTGGCTCAGAACTGTCTCTGAATGTCCACTCAAACACACTTTTTCTCCCATGTTTTTGTTTCCATCATCTCCCCATTAATTCTTTTACAGAGTAAGTCTCTCAAGGTAGATGAACGAATATTTACCAGGAATGTTCAATACAATTTTAGCTCATGTTATTAGAGTAGTAATGCAAACAACTGGACAGTTTAAACAGAAATACTCTGCTGAAAATGATAAAACATTTACTTCTAGCTCTTACTGATGTAATTATATTTTCTCATACAAGTAGTACACTTTGGCATAATTTTAGGTACACACTTCATTTCTCTGCATCCAGAAATGTGTTACTGTAACTATACAGTAGTAACAGTACAGTTATTTAAAGAAATAAGTAAGTTGGATACACTCTGAAAAGCTAAAGTTGTCAAAAAGGAAGCACAGTAAAGCTACACATTTATGAGGCAAAAAATGAAAGCAATTTTACTTGAGTACCATCACTGTGTACTAAAGAACTAGTTTTTAGTAGTGTAAATGCAAGGCTCAACCTCTCCTTATGTTTGATCATCAGTATAAAAGCAAATGCCATGTGTTCTACAGGAATATAATTTTACCTGCAGAAGAATGAAGAACAATCAACATCTTAAAGGTAATTCAATTTTTAAATACTAGTTTTTTTATTATTATCGCTTATCTAATCTTTTACAGTAAATAAATGGCAAAGTTTTGAGTATGATAATGCACTAATGCCAAAGCAGAATATCCTTTTTAAGAGATCTGTATATTGAAAACTGATTTCACTATAGATATCTAAGAGATGTATCTTGTCTGCTCTCTGATGATAATTAAACCTTACTGATCTATCAACTTCCCTTGAGTAATCTTCTGTGGAAGACAACATGCAGAAAAGAAGCATTTTTTTAATGCTGCATGCAACACAGCATAATTGTATGTTACATTTTAAAAAGTTAGGTTTGATTTTATTTCCTAGAAGAGATTCAAATCATGATGATATTGAAAAATTGTAGGAATTATCCCAGGAAAATGAATACTTACAAGACTTTGACCATTACAAACTGGTGCCTACAACTACAAGGCCTGTTAAATGTTATCCAATGAGAACCTGTCATTCATTCACCATTTAAGATGGTGTGAAACAAACCAAGACAGTGGTGAGCACTTGTGGCACATGAGGTGAATCCCATGTTGGGCCGTATTACCAAGACTGCATGCAGCAGAGGGAGGGAAGTGATTATTCCCTCTTATTCACCACTTGTGAGCCCAAATCTCAACTATTGTGTCCAGTTTGGAGCACTTCAGTACAAGAATGACATTGCTGAATTGAAAGGAGCCCAGTAGAAGCAACCAAGACAATAAAATGTCCCAAGGCCCGAATTCGAGGTCTTTAATTTACATCTATCTCCCAGGAGTTGGCATATTTTACTGAGCTTTATAATCTGAATCCATTTACCTACTGGCTGAAGTTGCACCATGATGAATCCAAGATCCATTAAGCCAACAGAAAGGCAAAACAGAAAGAAAGAGCTGGAGCCAGAGACCTGATTTGTGATAAAATCATTGCATTTTGGAGGAGACAAGCCTGGATTTTTGAGCCCAGTACCAAGCCAGTTGATGCTTCTTGCAGAGCAAATAATAAATTAAATCACATTTAATAAAATGTACATGGAAGGAGAAAGAAATAAAAAGCAGACCTTGCTCTTAAGAGTACTCTAATTCCAAGGCTTTGTGAAAAAGAATGACAGTCAGGAATCTTCTTTAAAACGCAGTCTTTTGTGTGGGGCTGGACTCAATACTGTCCATATGGGCTAAGCATTCTAATGAGCATTACATGAGCAGTTAGCAGTACATGCCAGCTGAGGACTTAAGTGAAGAGCACGTGCCTCCTTGCAGGCTCTTCACCCTGGGAAACATCTACACACGTGCAGAGGAATCTGATTCCAGGGAATTTTGCAGTTCCCACTTCAACAGATGTTAATTTTGCTATAGCAGGTAAACTTTCTGGATCACTTTCACAATCTTTGGTGTGTAAACTCTGCTAAGGTTTATCCTGTAGGTGTTTAAACTTGATGTTTAAACATGAAAAAAGACTTGAAATGTTCGTTCTTGAACCTCTTGTTATAAGCAGTCTGATTTTTCAAAGTACAGAATGATGTTTCCACAGCCTGTTATGAGAAAACTCTGTGTTCTCTATGGGGAAAATGTCAAATACTGTAATTATGTCAACCTTCTAAATGACATCTCTGTAATACCTCCCCGACTCATGAATTAATTTCTCAAAAGGCTTAGACAAGCTGTTTAATTTGGAGAAGACCTGAAAGATGGAAGTTTAGAAGATTGTTTTCAGAATTGAACTTCATGAACAGGCTAAAGAAATTCTGCAATTGTCTCCAGTAACAACGAAAATGTTGAAAAAGTAGCTTTTTTTTGTACCAAATTGGAAAGACTTCAAAGATTGGGGGAGTGCTTGCAAAACAAGAGAAAAATCTCCCAACTCTTACTGTGACCCATTCCTAGTATCCTGCCTCTTCTCAGTTTCTCATTCACATGGTTTTCCAAGGTTTGCTTCCAGAACAGTTTCAAACATGCCCTGATTTTGTCAGCTCGGTCTCCTCAGCCCTAACTATCTCATATAAGCATCTGCTGAATATATGCTACTTCTGCAAATCATTACTCCTTACGCACATACACCAAACCCAAAAATCTAACAAAACCCACACCTATGTGGGTTGGAATAATGAGACCAATTGAGACAAAACAGGAAAGGAGCTGCTTATGATTTTATGTTGATTTAACCTATTTTTAGGATTACAATTAAAAGTGCTAAGATTATTTATTAATCTATTTTATGTTAATTGGGAAGTATCATACTTAGATTTAAGAATTTTATTTGTGTTTATTTGGCAGATTTGAGGAAATTATTATTGACAAAGCATTCTAAGGGGGGAAAGGAAATGCTGTATACAATTACAGTAATATCCATCACTATTGAATTTCTAATGTACTCTAAGAAAAATGAAAGGAAGAACAGAGGACAATGTATGCCAAAACATATTTAGCAAATTTTGAAATTCATTGTTGCTATTGGACATTTTTGTCATCTCCTGAAGAGTTGTTACTCAGATATAGAAGTCTCTGGATTGGTCATAACATACACACATGTCGTCCTGAAAAATTAAAAGACTGATATACAGCTCTGTTCACACAAGAGCATAAATACACAGTATTTAAGAAACAAATACTTATCATTAGACATTACAAAGCTTCAAAGTATATAAATACATAATTTAACTCTAAAATAGAAAATCTTATTGCAGAGTTCAGGATCCTAAAGGGCTTTGGACACCTCCAAAAGAAACTATCGTGTAACCAACTCTCTTCCTCCTACAGATACCAGAAGAAAACACAAAATAGAGGACTGGTCTAAACCCACAATACTCAAAACAAAAGGCAGGAATATAATATGGGAGTTAGTTCACAGTATTTTACTCTCACCTCTCGGACATACTCAAAACCTGACCAGGAAATCATAATGGACTATTACGTCTAACTCTTTTATTTTACTTCTATTTGCCAGCCCAACCCAGAGCAAAGTGAAAGTGTGAGGCCACATGAGGGAAGGAGCTTGTGCCTCCTTTCCAACCCAACCTCCAAACTATACTTTCTCTCTCACTGACATCACTTGAACAACTGTCACAGAGAGAAATCAAATGGCTCTACATGACTCCTCTCACTTGGATTATGCTAATGCTTATTAATTATCAATCGTAGTTGATAAATCCTTGATTGCTGCCTTTCTAAAAAGAGGACTCTAGAAAACCTTTATTTTAACCCTTTTATGTTACATGGGCATAAACAACTTTTATGAAAGCAGCTTAGGAAACTTTGTCTTACTATTTAAAAAGGTGACAAATCAGAATGTATGTTGTGCTGTACTATCTATAAAATGGACAGTTGGATTGACTGAGGCTTCTTTTTCAACTTATTCCACAACAGGATATACGTGATTGTGATGTTAATGTAAAGCTTTAGTGCTGCTTTTTAGTTTACAGATACTACTTCAGTTTTCTGCAATTACCCCAAACCATAAAAATCAATTATGGATTTTTGTTAACAGATTAGAGAATTACAGATTAATGACATGTATCATGATATTGTAGCCAATTTCATTAGCTACACACCATATGCCAGGTATTTTGAATTTGCCGATGGTTTGTTAGTATTTTAAAATATATTAGGCATTTAGATATTAATTAATAAGAAACACATAGGCACTTTATACTGTTCATTTTATAAATTAATAATCATGCAGAACAATGAAATATTCTTCATTTCTGGTATGAGAATTGAACTGCCCAGAAAATCACAGTTTCTCTCAAATAAAATAATCCTTGACTTTATACCACAAAAGACTGATTAAGAAATAAAACTTGAATGAAAATATCTGCACACAGTGAAGCTACAAAACCTTTCCATTAACTGTTTAGAAAGACAATGGTTTGAAAATGGATTTGTGCATATTTATAGATGTATATTTTAAAATTACTTGTCATCTTTTTCTTAAAAGTTACTGTGAAGTGTGAACTAGGAAACATATCCCATTGTTTGCTACCATAGCAATTGCAAAACAAGGGTGAGCCGAAGGTTTTACTTTCTTGTCTTGCACAGATAAAACTGGAAGATGGACACGTGAAATAAAGCTAAGTTGAATTCTCATAATCAAGCAAACACGAGGCCCAAAGCAGAATTAACACACCAGCTACAAAAGCTCCAGTAAAAAGTGCCTCCGTTGCCTTTATGTTTGTAGAAAAACCCATTTCCCACATCTTATCAGAGATAAGTGGGCTTTACAAACCAAAAATTAACTGCAGCCCTTGTGTCAGCATGCAACTTTTCAAACAAAAAGAAACTATGGAATCAGTTGCTTGCACACAGCTAATTAACATTCAGTAACTACTCAAACTTTAAGAGGAACAGGCTGAACTCAAGCAGTTGAAGGAGGAGGAAGCCATTTTGGGTGTGGCACCTGCAAAGTCAACAGGTGCTTTCTTTAATGAATTTAGGAAAACATCCTCAAAGCAAAATTATGATTCACATTCTGGGAAACAAGCGGCTGTGGGGAAAAGGGAACTCACAGGAGCTGGAGAAAATGAGTTATGTTTGATGTCATCAAATCTGAGGAACAGCTCTTAAATTCTGAACAATTCTATAATGGGTGAAAAAATGTTCAACTAAGTCTCAGGGAAATCACTTTTTACAAAGTGGATGATAATATCTGCATTTAACTCGTGGGTACCACAGCTTTGTGCTATGATTGGCTGCCATCTGGGCTCCATCTGACAGCAGCATATTGGTATTCTCTGCACACGTTCTCGCAATTCCTGTCTCCTGTGTTTGCTGTCCCTTACACATACACACAATACATTATTTACTCAACTATAAACATTTCTGTAATGTACACAAGCAGCATCTACAATGCAATCATGCATCAGCATTCAAGAGCAATCTAGTATTAATAGTACACGTCTAATCTTTTTACAACTGGTTTATAATAAATATTTTTAAGGGCGCAAATATTTTCTCACCAAGAAAGCTTAGAAACCTTTCAGTTTTTTGTTCACTTTCCTTTAGACCCTGAATAATAACAGCTCATTATTGTATGCATAAAATTTTTGCTTTAATGAAGGTAACTTTCTGTTAAGCAGGTTAGTTAAATAACTGCAATGGGAACTGTAAGTGTGACTGAGAACAGAGCAAAGCAGCTGATGTTTTAGTACTGCACAGGAATATTTTTCTTCACAAACAGCAATTTTGTAAGTAGGCTACTGGCATTGGTGTTCAAACCAAAACTCCTATAGAATCAACAAGGACAGCTCTGTCCTTACTTAAAAGAGCAGAAGATGTTATTCCTCTCCATTTATTAAATGATTCAACATTGCGGTATGCCTGCAACTAATTAGTATGATCAACACAGTGCAGGGCAGGAACAAAAGCAGACCAGCCTCTGAGATGTGCTGATGTAAAAGCACACAAGAGTATACATTTTTAAACCCTGTCCTATAATTTATAACCATTACGTACTAATCCTTCCTTGATGGAACTTTCATTTATAAGACTGAATTTAATGTCATTTCTGATTAGGCTTGTCTCAGGATATTAAAACTGACCACTAGGTTTATTCACTAACTAGCAGTTAAATAACTTACTTTCTTTTAGACTGTTTTAAACTAAACGTTATAAAAACCCAGAAGGTCAGCTACTGACAAGTAAGAATGAAAAAGATGCATATAAAAAGAGCATAAATGTATGGCAAAAGAGAGAGAGAGAGAGAGAAAAATATAGGCATATTTGCTAAGTCATACACTTACCATTAGCACTGCAAAGTTACTGAAGTGTGTACTCTGAATGGTGGTAATATTGCCTGCAGAACTAATTATGTGGCACCCTTCTCCCCACCAGCCTCCATGTCCATCCAGAAGGTCAAAATCCCAGAAGGCTGCAATGGGGTCTATACCCCGTGCAAAGTGCCTCAATCCTATAGTAAGAGGGCTGGTGAGGTTTCCAAAACTGCACCCATCTGCAAAAGGAACAAACTGGATCAGAGAGACGGAGTGGAAAACCCTTTCGTGATGAATGCTTCGTAAAGAGATCAGGTACACTAAACTATGGGGGGAAAAAAAGCCAGTGCACATAAAATCTTAATAGTCAAAATCAAAGGTAGGGCTCACATCAGAGAAGTTTGCAGTGGTATAAATAAATCTGAACATTTCAATCACATAATGTGTCAAAATGATCTAAACACTCCTCACAAAAAAGATCTTTTTTATTGTTTCAGAGTCTTCCGTTACAACCAGTATTACACTATTGCCCATGTAACTGCAGAAACAGCTCAATATCATGTCATGATTAATAGCTGAGACAATTCTGCACTTTGAAAGTCACATTCAAACATTTAAAAATGTTAATAAAAATGAGAGCACTATTCAGTATTGAACAAAATTAGTAAAATTGCATGGATGAGTAATTAATCAAAATAATGACTCACTAGCACATACAACATATGCTATTTAGACAAAAGTCTTTCACAACACCTGTTCTACATCCATCGTATCAGAAAGTGTACTGCTGAGTATTGATACATGCAACAGGGCACTACTCCCACTCCAAAAGCCTTATTTTTATCAGCGTCTAGGATATTAACATTGCAATTGTAAAGAGTAAAACCAGGCTCCTTCCCACAGCTCTGAGAAGCAAGCATCTGTAACAACACAGTCAACAAACAGTAGCCCAGAATTTGCATTCTAACTGTAGCACAAGGACATTTCTTTATTTGCAGGAGAATCTGAATAAAATCGTGCAGATAGGAACAATTGCAAACATTGTGCTAAAGACAGAGACTGTTTCCAGCCTCTCAGCACACTGCATACTCTACTCCTCTATTCTCTACACAATCAAGTATTCTGTAGCTTTTAGATTAAAGAAAATAATGCATAACAGCTTCTCACCTATTTTAGCAAAAACAGCTGGTGTGGCAACCGTCCTACGTTTCCCATCATCTGCGAGATTTGATGAGTTTCCTGTGCTAGGAAAGAGTTTTCCATTCCGAAAGACAATAAACTGTAGCTTGCAAGTGGAGTTATCAACAGATTGCCAGGCTGAAGACTGAGAGAAGACAGACTGTGGCAAATGAACTGAAGCTACTGCTAAAGCATTCTGTACAATGAGAAAAAAAAAGAAACATTTAAAATGCAAATCACAACAGGGTTGCTTTCATGATGTTTTAAACTCCTGTACAAGAAATGTACGCTGCCTTCCTTTTCCAACAGACTGGAAGCAACCAAAGAAGCTCGGGCTGTAACCATGGGAATAGGATTGGTACAGTGCATATTAAGAGGGAAAACGTTTTGATTGAATGTGAGAGTCTATATGGTCAAGCTCCCTGCTGCAGAGGTGAGAATGGTTCTTACCGTGCCTGCTAGAGGGTCCATCAACACTGCAGATCTGATTTAAAGAGACAACCTCTACCAGGTTTTCTCCTTCACTTAAAATAGAATCAGACAACTTACATTAAAACATTTCTCCGAAGGGGTACTTAAAGAGTATAAAAATAATTTTGTTATTAAAAAAAATTACATCTGCAGAGAACTGCAAGTGCAGTAAACAACACAGTTTAGGAATATGTTTTTCTTGCTTCATATAAGGAAAATCAGTTAACTATGTTTTAGTCATGCAGGATTAAAAAATATTACAAACACTAATGTAAAAGAAGAAAACAAGACAACACTGGGAGAAAATGAATGAAGACTGTCAGATGACTATAATGGCTTTGAGTCGTGTGTTATACACCCTTTTACAAGCAGATAAATCCCTTGCAGCAGAGCTATAAAATATACCAAACATTGTATTCCAAGGACTTCACTCATCAAGCATTTTTTTCCTGCCAAAGTAGCAAACTAATCATTAAAGACAGATATTTACAAGGAATAACAAATGATGAGCATGGGGAAAATAAACAGGGAGTCTGTCCTGAGCCTTGATGTGAAAAGTGTATGTATTTAAAAACAAACAAACTACAAAATGTTCTAATTTGCATTTCCCCCAAGGGCAGAGTACGGCTCTGTGCACATAATTTACATAGATTATCACAGTTTACTCATAGCACATGTGCGCTACCTATTTCAGAAGTAAAACAATGATCTTCACAACCATATAAACAAACATGACATTAACATACATCCATGTGCTGGGAGAAATACACACGTGAGAGGCAAAAGGTGTAACAGAGATCAGCAAACTAAAGTAAGTATGAGAAGCATCTAGTGCCCACGCAATAAATATGGAAGAAAGGCATGAGTAGTCTGTGATGTTATCTGGATGCTTAAACAAAGAGGTAAAGACTTCTGTACACCATTTTCCTTATACCATGTGTATTTTAGGAAGGTTTTTGGATTTTAACAGCAAAAATGCAAAACCAACCTTTTTTAAGTAAGTATTCAATCTAGGTAATGCTGCTCATTCAAAGTATTCAGGAAAAAAAAAAGCAAATAGCAACAGAATGTTTCTACATTAGAATTTTAAATTATTATGAAGGCTTTAATGGGTATTAACTGAGTTAAACATCAAGCACTCATTCTGAGATTGTTTCCACTGCCTAATTCACTAAAGCTGTTATAATTGGCTTTATCTCATGCTTCTGAAAAATACATATTTTACTCTATGATATCCCAAGTATGTGCATATGCTGAACCTCTGATGATACCATTTTGGCCTTAAAATTACTATCAAAAAGTATGCACAGAGTTTTTTAGAAGTGTCATTTGTCAAGCCCCAGATCACTGCTAAGGACTTATCTGGAGACGTACAGAAGTGTAAGAGAGGTTACAGTGTGGTTAACTTTACATTTATACTGGATTTCTATTATTATTCTGTGCTGGAAAAAGCAACAATGATGACATACTAAATTACATTAATTACTCATACACAAAAAGAGAAAGCTAGAAGCATATGAATAAGCTTATGATAATGAAACCAACAGCTAAAGGCAGTGGGTTAAACAACAATGTGCTATGACTTGTCAAAAGCAGCCCTACACAAAATAGAGAAAACAACAGGTCTATAGCACTTTTGCTAAGAGGGGAAATTATCTAATGTATTGTGGTCCTCTAATATCTTCTCCATTGAGACTTACTGATACTAATAGGAAAAAGCAATGGTGTAGACAGAGCTTGCCTGTGGGACTGGGGGGGTGCAGAGCAGGAGCTGCTCCCACCCGAAGCACAGGGAGCTGGGGCGGATGGCAGCACCTGGCTGCACGCCCCGGGCCCCATCCTGCCCTGCCCTGCCCTCCTCACCAGTGCCCGGCTGGGGCAGGGCAGCACCGCACCCAGCCCTGCCCTCCTCAGCAGTGCCAGAGCAGAGCTGATGGCAGTGCCCAGCCGGGGCAGGAGGGCACCCAGCCCTGCCCTCCTCACCAGTGCCAGAGCAGGGCTGATGGCCGTGCCCAGCTGGGGCAGGAGGGCACCCAGCCCTGCCCTCCTCAGCAGTGCCAGAGCAGAGCTGATGGCCGTGCCCAGCTGGGGCAGCACCGCACCCAGCCCTGCCCTCCTCACCAGTGCCAGAGCAGGGCTGATGGCCGTGCCCAGCTGGGGCAGGAGGGCACCCAGCCCTGCCCTCCTCAGCAGTGCCAGAGCAGAGCTGATGGCAGTGCCCAGCCGGGGCAGGAGGGCACCCAGCCCTGCCCTCCTCACCAGTGCCAGAGCAGGGCTGATGGCCGTGCCCAGCTGGGGCAGGAGGGCACCCAGCCCTGCCCTCCTCAGCAGTGCCAGAGCAGAGCTGATGGCCGTGCCCAGCTGGGGCAGCACCGCACCCAGCCCTGCCCTCCTCACCAGTGCCAGAGCAGGGCTGATGGCCGTGCCCAGCTGGGGCAGGAGGGCACCCAGCCCTGCCTCCTCACCAGTGCCCGCTGCTGCCCACAGAGACCCTTCAGCACACACCAGGGAGGGAGGAACCTGAGCACGGTGCCCCAGCCTTACCCACAGATTACAGCTGCACATCACAGGGGCAAGGTCGAAGGCCGGGGAGAAAAGCTGCACACAGCCCACAAATGGAATTAGCGTGGACTGGTTGCGCCGCTCGGGCTGACTGAGCAAATCTCAAAACATGCAGCAACATCAAATTATTTACTTGACAGAGAGACACATTTACAGAAAACGTTTTCCTGATTACACTTCAGGAGAGTATTTCTCCCTTGTCTGCTCAAAATGAATATGAATACCCGTAACACAAACTATTTATTAAATAATTCACTAAATAATTGCCTACAGTCACTTTCTGGAGTACAAGTTTATTGAGAATACTGCCCACTTGTACTACCTGTTACGCCAAATTTTTTTTGAGTGCAGGCAGTCTGGTGGAGTGAAGAGCAAAGGGACAGGGTATTCCTTAACTGGACAAATGTACACAAAGTCAAACTACTTGCTGCACATCAAATATTTACTTAGAAATTCCTCAAAATTAAACATCCAACTGTCTGCTACAGCGACATGACTGCCAACAAGATCCTGTGGTAGGATATTAATGAAAAATGCACATAGTGAGAAGGCCCACACATTCACAAAGGTGTTTAAAAATATGAATAAATATGTGAACAATTTTTTCCTCTAAGACGTGTGAGAATTTTCAATAGTATTACTCAGTAGTCACATGAGAGGGATGATCTGAGCACAGAGGTAGTTCCTATTGTTGTGGTAGAGGATGGAGG
Source organism: Picathartes gymnocephalus (assembly GCA_013390045.1). Classification (NCBI taxonomy): domain Eukaryota; kingdom Metazoa; phylum Chordata; class Aves; order Passeriformes; family Picathartidae; genus Picathartes; species Picathartes gymnocephalus. The sequence goes on from WEKY01038134.1 coordinate 19,558, forward strand.
GAATCTGATTGAAGGTTCAGTCTTGTATTCTGCTAATCTTGTGTGCGGTGAAGTAGAAGTCAGTTCCCCACTCTTGCCTCAGCTTCCCTCTCACTTAAGTGAAATAAAAATGATAGCATTTATTTGCCCTGTATAATGCTCCAGAGTTGAGATGAAATATAATATAGGAACAGATATTACTAAAACCAGTGACAGCAACATCAAGTTTTGAGTGAATGATTGCACTTCAGATGCTTCAAAATTCATATAAAGCATCTCATTTTAAATTTTTTTCTTTGGGCACCACGTCACCACAGGAAGAAAAATTTCTGAGCGTACAAGTGGCAAAAGGCTGCCTGCATCTCAGAGGAGAGAAGGAGCAATAGAGACCCACAGTAGGAGCTGCAGCTTTACAATGACAGGTCAGCACTGGCATCTCATATTTTTCCTGGAAAAGCTTAGAGTTTGTGTCAGCAATTCACCAGTCAGGATTCAGACATTCTGTGAGTGTTTTGAAAACAGAATGTCAATAATCCCATCATGACTCCATTTCACTTTTAGTCCTATTAACTGGATTGTACTGGCATTGATTAGAAAAAGGAAATCCTCAACACAGTGCAGATTCTTCTAAGGAGCATTTTTCTACTGAAAAATGCCTGTATTTTAAAATGAAAGCTATACACAGACATCCACCCATTTGCACATAAATATGATAGAAATGATGCAAATTTCAAACCCTCTCAAGTATCTTCCATGTCATCTGCCCAGATATCTGAAAATCTGCTGTGTGACCTGCAGCCAAGCAAAGGGCTTATCAGCTCTAAACCAGCTCTGAGGATTTTCTGGGAGGCCTCCTAGGACTCCTGGCTCCTAGGACTTCTTGGAACCTGGTCAACTTTCCAAAGGCAAAATGAAAGGTTGTGTTAAATACTCTGAACTGTAAGATAGATAGTACAGTTTTATAAGTACTTTTGAAGTTTTGGGGTTTGTTTCTATTTTAGACCTATTTTTGTGTGTACGTGTAATTTTTCAAAATATCTGAGGCACCAAAACAGAACCAATAAATCCAACGGGATCCTAAAAGTTTTAAATTTGAATGGAAAATCTCATTCGAAATTGGAAATGGTCCTCAGGATATTGAGGGCTACAGACGCTTGGCATTCTTGCAACTCATGCATGTGTGACCCTTACTAAACATGTTTTAAGGGAAAAATGAAAGATTTAAAGTGAAGTTTTTCCCCAGGCAGTTTTATTCTGGTAGCAGTCCATTCCTTATAATCAATGCTAGCATTTACAAGGGGGTTTTAAGTGTTCAGGAAAGACAGCCTCTTGCCTTAGGTGACTTTGTGATATGTTGGCCCTTCTACTTTCATAATGCCTTTAAGAGACCTGCTCCCATTTAGTCTTGAAGCTTTGCTTTCCCATAACAGTGTTCTACTTGTCTAAAATTAAGCATATTGAGAGACCATGCTCATTATCAAACAATCATTATCAAGAAAAAAAATAGATAACCGCTGTGGAATGACAAAAATCAAACTATTTTCAGTAACTATTCCTTGTGTCTGCCTTGATACTAGATTGATTTTTGAGTTCAGGCACAGTATTTCTGTTTAAGATAAAATATATTTCATAGAAACCATCCAATTCTTAGTCCTCAGAACAGTCAAAAGGTATATTTTTCCAGTCAGCAATTTCCTTAACTCAAAAACCATCACCTTAACAACAGGTCAGAGGAAGTCTGGAGGGGGAAAAAAAAAAAAAAAAATAGAGTAAATGAATTCACCTAAAACCTGGAGAAGAACTGGAAAAGCAGCTTCACTGTTTCCAGATTTCAAAGAATCTGATAAGGTGGTGTAGAGGTTCAGATGGAAGACACCATAAATTAAATTATTAAAGATGCAAGGGTGCTGCCAAAATAGGCACAAGCTATATAAAGTTACAGTAAAACAAAGTAGAAACTGAGCTCTCTAGTCAATAGCTATATTACCAAATATGTACTGAGTTAACAGTGTGGTCATCATAATTAAATCAAGCAAATAAATTATTTATACGTATGTAGCAGATTTTATTTAGTCCCTCAAATAAGACAGCAGATCCTTAGAAGCAGCTGAAGATTTCAGTTTGTGGTTTATGTTAAAGGTTTAGTTGTTAACAAATAAAAAGAGGCAGAATTTTTTTTTTCAGCTTCAGCTGAAGCTTTCAGCTTCAGTCCTGCCTGGTAGGTATTTAGACAACACTCCTTCGGAATTATCTCAGCACAAAATATATGAGATAAGAGCAGGCGCTTGGCCCAGAGCTGTGAGGCTTTAGGTAGTCTGTACATAAGTTCTGATCTCTTTTTCTGGTACGAAAGTATCAACAAAAAGCCCCCAAAATCTGGACCAGATGGGAAAACACCAAATAAAGGTTTTGTAAAAAGAATGAAACCAATGCCAGTTTGAATATGTTTATACAAGACAAGCAACTTGCCAGGTGCTAAAAGAAACAGGATTGTGTTTTTATTTTTTCAATGGGATGATACCAAGCAAGGAAAGTAGGAGCTCCCCAGCCATGCTAACTTACCTACATAACCTTGCTCCTAATTTGTCATAGTTTAACTGTGCTTTCTAGAGTGCTGTTTAAACAGAAATCTGGAAAGGCTCAATGACAACTATCAAGTGAAAAGCAAAATTTACACAGATTCCCAGGATGAAATAAAGCAGTACCTCCAAAAATGCAACATAAAATCACCTGGCTACTGAGATGAAATTGCTAAGCATGTTGGGATTATTATGTGATAAAGTCATTATGTAGTAATGCTGCAGTCCACATCCATCTCAATATCTGGAGAACTAAGTACACAGTCCAAAACATCTTTGTACTAGCCAGGCATAAAAGGTGGTTTGATGCACAGTGAAAATGTGGCATCAGTAAGAAATATCTGCAAATTGCATCAAAAGACACACAAAAAAAAAAAATCTTAATTTTGGAAGTTCTCACTAATTAATAATAAAAAGTTTTCTAGAGGCATGCTATAGAAATGGATTTAGCAAACAGCACTGAAATTTTAGAAAAGCTGATAATATAAAATAATCTGGAAATATGATTGTCAGCAGCCCTTTTCCAATAAAAGTAAAAAATAAAAGTCTCCACATTAGGATTTATATTTCATATTTGAAAACTTGGCAAACTTCCTAAGAAAATGAAAATATGTGCAAATCTACAAGCAACAACTGACCTGTTAGGGAACTATTCTGAAGGAAAAAGTGACCAAAAAAAAAAAAA
>WEKY01038134.1:22830-53361 GCA_013390045.1 Picathartes gymnocephalus
AAAAAAGAAATCAAAGAAAAAGAACATGAAGGGAGACAGGCTGGGTTTACCAAAGGTAAGTAATGCCAGACCCAAATGATAATTCTCCTTGATAACTATTTTTCCAGACAGGGCAATACAATTCACCTGATTTCTTTTGAGACATTAAGAACTAGTAACAATTAGTTTCAAGTGAATAAGGAACAAGCTACAATTGATAATACAATTATTTACTTTGAAAAGAGAAGACAGGCTGGAGTGAATATATACCCAAAGTTTGTATGAAAAATCAGCTTAAAACTTCCAATTTTTATTTGATGACCTTGAAACAAAGAGGAATGTCATCTAAGACAATGTTCTAAATCATGTTTTACATATTTATAACAAGGTTTTCTATTATAATCTGGTGAAACAGACCACTTTGGAAAGCACAAGATAAGGACAAGGATGTGAAAGCACTGGTTGATCACAGGATGACTCAGAGCCGCTATGATTTAACAATTAAAAAAAGAAGACAAATACAATCCAGAACATACAAGATGACTCATTTGCATGTAGATATTCTGATTTTAAAGGCCTAATCAGAAATATAATACACAATTTTGATCAACTAGGCTGAGGAAAAGTCAGTCGAGAATAGAATGGGTGTAGAAGATGGTCATTAGGGTCACCCTCAGAATGAATAGTTTCTTTCACAAGTGGAGAATAAAGGAGCTTAGCCTTGATAGCCAAAATGAAAGTCATGTAAGCAAATAGCCAGCATTAGCACAAGGACAAATAGGACATTAGCCAAGAGCAAAAATGAAGACTTAAAATATGCAAATATTTCCTAGCCCTTATAACAGAGAGGGTGGGATACTTCTCAGGCATTATGGACACAAAAAAATTACTTAATCTTGAGGGAGTATTTGAAAGCTCTATGACAGAATTACAAAATGAAGTTAGAATAGGTTTGATTTATTTCTCTATTTTACAAGAAGTGTTTAAAATTCCTTTTAAGAACTCAAGAACGTCCTGATCAGAAGAATTTTTGAACTTTCTACTTACATCCCCAGTATACAGCTAATAGAGCTCATAAAAATCTCACTAAGAAGAACAAGAGTTAAAAAAACTATACAGACATAGTAGATTTAAGCATGGTTAAAAAAGAAGAGTGTGAAAATTATATTATTATTTTTTTGAGAAACAAGTTTTTTGAAAACGTGCTGGACACATGTAAGAGCTGCAGGCAGCACCGAATGACTGCTTCAATTCAGAGTCCACAACAGACTTGCCATAATGCAAGAGAGACTTGCATAATGCCAAAGAATGCATAAAATTCATCTGCCTGAGAATCTAAGAGTTCTTAAGGGTGGCCTTTAAGTTTTCAACTAGAATTTATTGGGGTTTTAGGGAAGATCACTGAAGTCTTAAAGGATTTTAGACACACTCCAAAATTCACACTATGAGCTGTGGACCTACAAAGGCTCACTGCAGCTTCATTTTTAAAAAGGATGGCTTCTGGTAGTGCACTCTACAGGAAAACTGATCCTGTCAGGAGTTTGGTTCGCTGGCCTTTCAGGGGTGCATTTGCTCCTAGAAATGCTGCATTTTCCTCTAAACAGCCTGTGATGAAGGAGTATTTTTGCTTCTTATTTAAAGCTCAATTAATCTTCAGGCATTAAATATATGAATTTTTTCTGGAAAGATGATAAGAATATTCAAGCTTATTACATTGATACTGTGGTTTTAGCTGTAGCAGATGCACTCTAAACTGCTAGAATTTTAAAATATAAGGACAATAAAAAAAAAAAATCTTATGAGCTGTCTATGTAGAACCTTCAGCTACATAATTACAAAGCTATCACCATGGATCTTAGGAGGGACATCACAGTTATACAGAATACCCAAATACCTTTTACAGCTCATTGACCACCAAATTCAATTACACATAAATATTACCAGTTCAGAAAATAGAATCATGTGAATTCTGACTTGTGTTAGCTGGCATATATGAGGTTTTTTGCCATGATAACTTTTAATTTATTTTTTGAACTAGGTGAATTGTGTTAATGTAGGCCTTATAACAGTATTTCTGCATAGTTTAGTAATTATCACATATAACAAAATATTATGAATGAGAACAAAGAGAATATTTCTCAACAGTCAGACAAAGTGTTCCAAAAGTTAATTCTAAAGTTGGAGAAGCACAATTTGATTAAAAAGAGATGGGCTACTAGGTGGCTTATATGCATGAGAAAACTTACTTGGTACTAAACAAAATTCATATGCATTTTAATAGAGCGCAGTACATACCATTACAGATATTACAATTTTTCTAAAGATTTAGATAATTTGTATAGATACATTTATGAGCAGAAAGTGTTGCAACCATTAGGTAATACAGTAATTCAAAATGACTGAATATTGTAACTATTTAATGATATGAGATGATAGGACTTCTGATTTCACTCATGTGATATTCACTTAACTAAGTTAGATAAATAAAAAGTTCATCTAATAACGTAAGTGGGAATGTAGTAAAAAAGATTAATTCAGAAATTTTTAATAAACTATTTCAATATAATTTTCCTGAGGCAAGGTGAGCTTCTACATTGCCTATAACATACAGAATTCCAAGTGTTTTTCTGATGCTGCCTTTTCATAAAGATGACTGCAATGAAATGCTGACATTGCTGCTTGATGACTACTGAAACGTTGTCCCTCTCTGATATTGGAGGAAAGCTGAAACTGCTGAAAATAATTTTAGCATTTTGGATCTTTTAGGAAGCGAATTTAAAAGTTTCAGACCATTAAATGATTCAATATTCCAAAGATTTTGAAACATTTAGATATTATCATCAAGAATGATCCATGTTGCCTATAGTCATTACAAAACTCAGACCCAGCATTACTCTTGCAAGCTGTAACTTGGGCAAGGCACACATTTCTAGAAGCAGATGTAAGATCACTACATTCCTCTGCTTTGTTATATGGAGACACTTAAGTATGTGAAAAAGAAAAGCAGAAGATGCCTTTTCCCTTAGTTCCTTTTAATGTAGTCACACCTCCTTTTGCTCAGTTACAGGATACAAGTTTACTATCCTCACAATACTCAAGAAAATACACCTCCTCAAGACGAGCAAATACAATTTCTTCCCTCTTGTCCCAAAACAAATTTTTCTATTTCAAAAAACTGATATATTTTTATTTCCAGCTTGCCAAAACAATGATTTGCTTTCTGAGTTTCAGCCACTTAGTCAATTTATTAGTACAGTCAGAAAGCATGTGTCATAAAAAGAAATGTAAAAAGAGCACATAAAGTGAGTACTGTTACATCAGCAAGAGAAAGGTTCTGTGCCACCACAGACATTTGCATTTGGATGAAAGTACTCAGGGCCCTTGAGTTGCATGGACCTAAAGTGGATGTGTATCAATGATGGAAAGTGACATTTTCAGAGAATCCTTGTAACTGAGATGTTGAGTATAAAGAAGACACAATCCACTACTGCCAGTGCCTGAAGCTATCAGTAGCTGCTACTCCCCAAAGCTCCCATGCAGAATCCCACACACTGCTCTGCAAGTCTCACACACATCTTCAGGGTTCTGATTCACCCAGTGTGGACACAAAATACAAGATATCGAGCTCAGTATGACAAAATATTTGTCAAAATTTCACCTCTGAAATTCAGTTCTGGCCAAATACCATGCACACTGATACCATGTGCCTGTGGATGTATCTGTAGTTCATGTGAAAATCTGTGGTGTTGGTCCCCTAGTTCAGTTAGAAAACATTCCAAGCCAAAGGGAAAACTTTTACCTCCAGCTGAATCACGTGTACGCTCACTGTTCTCATCTCAGACCACTACTTTACATGGACACACTCCTGTTCTAGTAAGAGCTTAAGGACTATCTATCTTGATTGATTCTACTGAATTTTTCTAAGAGTTTTGTCAAAGAATTATGGGAAAATTAAAAATATTTGCTAGCATTATCCAAACCCAGTCACAATGGAGCGCAGTCTGAGAGAACCTTCCATCAGACCAGATCTCCACCAACCTACTGATCACTTTCTTTATACAGTCCTGTTAGTTTAAGAAGGTTGGAAGAAACTTACCTCTTATTTATTAATCTTTTACAGATGCTAAGAAAGCACGTAGGCATCCACACAATTTTTTTGTTTGTTACCACATAAATAATCACTTGACATAGTCTATGTAATTTTATTTCTAAAAGCTGACAGAATTAAAATCTTAATCCTCTAGTCAAATCAAGTTTTGTAGCTCAGCTGCTTGTGAAATAGTGATGATGTTCCCCTGATTAAGACTTTCAAATACTGCACACATTATCAGTACTTGTCATCTCTCATCACTTGAAAACTCCTAGTTTAAATTGGGTGAGAACAGTGTTATATTTCTGGGGCAGCATGCACTCTATCACTCTCACTCAAGTGAGTCCCTTGCATTTCAGACACCAAAGGTCACTTTACACTTCTTATACAGTGACTAAATCCAGCTGAGGTCTGAACTAAGCCCAAGAGGAGAATCTCCTCGTTCCCATTCACTTACTGTTGAGAATGAGGATTCCTAATATAATGCAAGAGATTTGTGATAGAATAGATTCCTTTAAATACTCAGATAGGTGCCAACCTAGCTAAAGTTACGTGGGATGAGACTTGTATAGTAATAACTAAGAACTCAGCTCAGTCTTTTCTCTCCATTTCTTAAATCAAACAAAAGGGAAAAATAACTATCTTAATTCTTCCAAATATAAAGCTGCTTTCAGTTTTCAGTGTACTACAGGACTGAATGGGAAAACAGCCTATTTGTCTTGCTTATGGCTTTTGAATTAAAAGAAGTTTTCAAGTGTTAGTGCTGCAGGGCCTGCTTACTGAAAAAGCAACAGCAACATGTTCATTAAAAATAGCAGTCTATATTCCATAAGGTGTTCACTTTTAAAGTCTTGCAAATTACTTATATAAGCAGCAAATTTGCAATTTAATCAGTAGAAAAATGAATGTTTTTACATTGTCATATTGCAAGTATTCACAACTGTTTGAATATTCTTGGTCTTTCCCTCTTGCTCTACTGATTTTCTAATCTTTTTCCATAAAGGTCAATTCTTCTGGCATCAGTATATTTAATGTGTTCAAAAATTTGTACCAGAGGTCTTTATTTTAAAGGGCTTTATTTTACCAGTCAGGCACATCAACAGTGTGTGTAATTCAGAGATTCTCAAGGACTTCCACAGCCACATTTGACGGATTTTTTTTTTTAAGTGTGCTATCGTTCTTGCTGAATCACTTCCAGTCTCCTATTAAACTGAAATGCCTTTATTTTGGACAGTAACAATGTTCATTTTCTAACATAAAAGCTTAATATGTTCACCATTTCACTGCCTTTTCCTTCTGGACTTCTCAGTTTTACTTTCTGCATTAAATCAGTTGGGAGTACTTTGGTGAATCCTACACATGCACTTCTGGACTTTTACTACTGCTATACCAGATGCTGACATGAGTACCTGAGAGTATGAATTAATTATTTAGAGCAAGGATCTGAAAGAAATGTGTGCTCAAGTAGGAAAAGGTGGTGGGGGGGAAATCGATACAGAAAGAAGCTAAGTCTCTCATGCCAAGTGAAGGACTAGCATCGTGTACAAAATTAATAACTAACATTAGCTGAAAGACCGTGTATTTTTTTAAAACTGGCAGAGTCTCAAATTGTCTATCTCAGCAATGAGAAATACTTTTATCATCAGGAATCCTGAATCCTGGAAGCTCTATATATCCACAAGGATATGGAAACACTGCTGCCAAGGGCACAGACTCTACTAAAAATTGTATTCTCATTCTTCTCTATTATCTACCATAAAGAAGTGCTTTTATAGTAGGTATGAGGGTCTAGAAAACAATAATTAGCAAACTAATGAACGGATTTTGATCCTATTTCCCCAACTACACCTAGAATTATTGTCTTTTGTTTCCTTCACATAGGATTCATTACCTGAAAAGCAAAGATCTTGTCTTAAGCACCGCACTAACTGAATGCTTCAGCTTTAACAAAATGAAATAACTTCAGTTAATGTCCTATTTTCTTCTGCAAATAAACACAAAACTAAATGGCTACTTTGTACTCTTCTGTCATCCTAAATTTTTATATTCCGGCATTTCTGGGAATATATTAAACACATTAAAAATGCAGTGACAAATAGCCAAAAGAAAACAAAATCATATTCACTGGTTACAGATATCTTACTGTCTGTCGCTTAATTTTATCACCTTGTTGGGGCTCTTTGAGAGCCACACCAGAAGCAGATTGTCCAAATAATTTTGATATCCTCTAACTTTTTAGACACACTTTTTAATGTCTTTGTTGAAAAGCTATAAGCCAAAAATGATGCAGTGTATAGCTGAACAAAGCGTTTTCTTACTCTGTAACACCGACATGGAGAATTCAAGATACTTGTATTTGCTAAGCCATGGTATATTCAGCAACATTGTGTTAGCATTACTCACCAAGTGGAATTAAACACTGCACTACAGTTACCATGACAACCAGCTGTCTCCCACACACAGCATCAGTTTGAATTTGTGCAGACCATTTCTAACAATGATTTAAGTCAACAAATTCAGCATTACCCTAAGGTAAAAATCTGCTTTAAGAACAAATAAATATTTTCAGTTTCATGATATTACTTAGCTCAATACATTAATTCCAAGTAGGACTTGGGAGATTTTCAGAGCTGCAGTGACTTTTCTTAGAAATTAAAGGTGAATAGTAATCTTCTGCTCAATACAAAGCTGAGGACCACTAAAATTCCTAATCCCCTGAACATGCAGGAAGCATATGGAGAAGAGACACTATAACATTCATAGAAGAGCTTATGAAGAAAATGCATTTGAATATTTATTTAATCATTTTCTAAAATTTACATTTGAATGATGCTGTTGATTACCTTGGGTAGTACCACTAATATCATCAGTGCATGCTCGCTATACTGATTCTTACTAGAAAAGGAAGCTTAACCTATGTTCATCAAAAGTATCAGCCAGCTATTCTCCACTGGGAAAATAACCTGAAACTTGGAATATAATTTCTGTGCTGGGGAATCCTAAAATAAATTCCTTTTCTAGTAAACTACTAGATTTTCTGGGTTTTGGTTGGTTGGTTGGTTTTGCTTTTATTTTCAATAATCAAATTACATGGAAGGAGAAGCCTCAATTGCTTTTGGAACAGCCAAGCAATACAAGGTAACAGGAATACATCATATTTACAGTGTCTGGTGAAGCTTCATACAGCTGCATGTCTGGTCGCCAGCATGAAGGAGCTACCTGGCTACTTCAGATCCTTTTGATCACCAAGCATTCTTGCAGTAAACGGTCAGGTTTGACTGCGGTTGTTTAGCCTGGAGAAAAGAAGGCTCTGTGGAGACTTTACTGCTTTCTGCAGCTACCTGAAAGGAGCTTGGTTGAACAAAGTGGGTCTCTTCTCCCAAGCAATAAGTAACAGGATGAGGCACAATGGCATCAAGTTGCACCGGGGAGGTTTATATTGGATATCAGAAAAAGTGTCTTCACTGAAAGGGTTGTCAAGCGCTGAACAGGCTGACAGGGAAGCGGTCGAGTCACCATCCCTGGAGGTATTTAAGAGACATGTTATGGGTGGCAATTAGAGATATGGGTTAGTAGTGGAATTGGCAGCACTTGCTTAATGGCTCAACTCAATGATTTTCAAGGTCTTAAACAACCTAAATTATTCTGTATTTCCACGATTGCCATTGGATAAACACATAATTGCAGTGACAAACAGATCTGCTTGCAGAACAGTAGGATGTATAGTACTGAGGGAAAACAAGAACCTCCACAACCACGTAAAACACACCAATCGATTGTACATTTCTACACAGAGAGGAAAGAGAGGAATCTAGATGCTGGCTAAGCTATTAAAAACGTAATGTATAGTCAAAGTAAATAAATTAATAACACTACTTTTTATGTAAGCAACTAAAAAAAAATCAAAGGCAGAAAAATAGTGTGTATTTACTAAAGATACTGCAAATATTGCATACTGAACTATGCAGAAATTAATGATACACTGTACACTCACTCATTTTTCTGGGAGGAAGTGCCACAACTAAACATTATTGCAGATTTCCCATTTGATATATGGTATAGCACTTGTTGCATTACAGACCTTAAAAACACATCAGGAAAGAAAACTGATCAAAAAAGTGTCATGCATTTAAAATCAAAATTCAGAGGCTATAAGGAATCTGATGCTATTAAAAATACTTTTTATCTGTGACTGAGGATTCTTGAATCCAAAACCTCAGGAAAATACATAACAATAAACAGTTTTAGTTTTAATATAATGCTTTCGGTTTTAAATAATTTCATTTATGTGAGAATGCTGGTCAGAGGACAAAAACTGGAAAATAACTATAATCATAGAATAATATCTAAAAGATTGAGGAAGGAAGTAGCATAGAAATTCATTCAGCTCTGGATCACGGTGGACACATTTGTTATCAGTGACAGGCAATGTGAAATCAAGCACACACTGAAATCAAACCCTTCTTTAAGGTTACACTAAACTGAACTGACAGGAACACTAGAAAGAAAAAGAAATGGATTTTCTATATAGCACTTCGATCTTCAACAATGGGAGTGCATAACGTTTAAATGTTAAAACAGAAGAATTCAAGGGACAAAAGAGGAAGAAAGCAAGAGAAGGAATAAAACATAACCTGGGGCTCCAAATTCACAAGCTCAGACAGGAGCAACTATTTTTTTGCCAGCAAAAAGGCTGCACAGTAAAAGGTAAATGACAATGGGAAAACAAATATGATTGCTACTGAAATTCAACAGATTTGTAATAACCCATTAACTCCTAAATTAAGCTGTAGTGTAATATCATAAAATAAAATACAAATTAAAAGTAAATCAAGATGATAATATAGGCAGAAGTGAATCATTTTGCCCTGAAGCTGCATCTATATCCTTGTGTCAAAGATGCCTTAATAGGGTTCAAGTAGCATTGCTAACATTAATGGCTATTTTCTTGTTACATTTCAAAAAAGTATTTACGGCACAGTTAAAAAAAAATTATGGTTCTATGATTATAAACTCAGGCAAAAGGTCTTTCAGATAGCAATTTTAGAACTATGAAAAATTAGTCAGTTTCACCACTGCATTCCTCTAAAACAGGTCTCATCAAAATTTTTGAATAAACTTGTCAGATATATGCTTCTTGAATACAGGAGACTTATAGGTGTGTCTGTATTAACATTTCAGTTTAGATTTGAAACACTGGTGTGATATTCTGATATTAGTTTCATGCTATCACATTCATATCTGAATGCCAATTTTCCAATTTTCTGATGAGATCTCTACTACCATGATTCCCCAAAGTCCTCTCACCGTGCCCAACATGGATTCCATTCCGATGAAACAGGCACAAAATGTAACTGATGAGTTACACAGGAGCAGACAAGAGCTAATCTTAAACAACTTTCAAATACACGATGTTGCTGTTGGATTTTCAGTTATGCTCCACAGATTTGGACCTGTTGCACTGCACTGCCTATTAAAGTGGGATTAAACAGTTCTCACTTTTTACTAATTCCTTCCTCCCTGTGTGGTTCAGGCTGTCCTGGTTCTCTTCCTCTTAAGAGTGGTTGTTATCTGTCTATTCCTAACCCTCAAAAACAACTAAAATGGAGCTCTTCCTCTTCCCTACGCTCTGACCCTCTTTTTCTCCTTCCGTCTAAAATTGTGGATAGCTCTGCAATAGCTGCAATCATTTCAGCCTGCACATACAGCAACTGGACTATGGTCTGACCATTGTCTCACTAAAGGACAGCCAGCTGAACCAGAATTGAATGGCTTTTTCAAATTAAAGGCAGGCCACAAACCTAAATTGAGATGAGAATCCTCATCTCTAGACATTAACTGCTATCACTAAATCCCCTTGAAATAGATGTCAATCAGGCAATTAAAACCTAATGAAAAAGATAAGGGATAGAAACAGGGAGAAACAGGAAACAAGGAACCTGTGGTCCCCCAGGTGATTATAGGGATCAGCTGATCTGATCTTGCAAATTATTTTATTAGAATAATGGCATACTGGCACAAAATCTTGTACCTTACATAATCAGGTGACTAATATAACACTATCTCATTTAAGAAAACTGCCCCCATTTGTGGGATCCTGAAATGTGCTGTAGCTGCTACATTTACCTATATGTGGAAGAACTCACATGGGGGAAGGGAAACCAAGCTCATCGCTCTCCAGAAGTAACATCATGGTCTGGCTCTAAGGTATCTGCAGGACAGCATTTGAAAAGACAAGGTTAAAAGCCAGAGCAAAACACAGAAAGCACCATCACTCTAACTCCTGACTCAGGTCTGCAAAAAGCCAAAATACACAGCTCAACAAGAAGGAAATACCATTAATTTATTTGGTTGATAAGGACAGGAAAGCTAATGCCTGCCATGCCAGTATTTTTTCACCTTGTAGGAAAGTTCTAGGATTTGTTTCTGAGACTTAAGGGCACTTCAACAACCCTTTTTAAATCCAAAAGCTGAAGAGACGTAGGATGAGTTGAGTTGTTGTCTTCATTCTATTTCCATCACTATTTTTATAGCAGTTTTGGCAAGCAGAGATTTGGATTACACTCTTTATCTAGAGAGGCTGGCATTTCCTCATTGAACACAAATATTCTAACAGTAATATGTTGCTATTCCTATTGCTGATTAACTGCTGAAGGTAGACAGAGCAACTCAATTTACTATCAGTCCTATATTCCTTAGAAACACCAATCTTTTTAATGTTTTAAAGTATGTGTTTATTTGGCCTCATTTTAATCTAATCCTGAAATATATTTTCCTCTGAAGCAAGGGAAAGGCAGTAATTTAAAAATGAACATTTTGAAAGACATTTTGATGTCTGACTAGTTAGTGGATTGAATCAATGAACTGAAAAAATAAAAATGATTATTTTCTTCTGAGCAGTTAACTTCTTTTCTGATATACATAAAGGAATCAGTACATTTGGATTGGCATTTCCAGTCATACAGTGAAAATAAGATTTTCTGTTATGGAGATATTCTAACTGGATATTTTAAAGGTGTGGCTGATTGAAGCAATTAAGCCAATTCAAAGGTTGTGTTTTAGATAGATGAGTACATAATGAACTGAGAGTTCCTGAGAGAACTCCATAATTATGTAAGGTGGGGAGAAGTGGACAGTAAAATTGAGTCTGCAGGCAAGAATTGCTGTGTGTACCAATTTGAATATCTAAAGCAAAACATTTGAATTTATTATATTCGAGAATTTCACAGATGGTTTAGGACAGAACTTTATAAGGGTGCAAGGGGTTTTAAAAAGTGTTTGAATTTTTTCCCTGCTTAGGCCTCTATATCCTTTTTTCATTCACAATTTTAAGAAAAGATATCAGAATTTGAAAGATGCTGTACATATAAGGCATGCGCAATACGCATTTAGCGGAAACCTGATATCCTGCTGAAAATGTATCATAAGCTTTAGTCCAATAATATAGTTGGATTTGCTCTGGCAGAAGATGATTCCAAAAAACCTTTAATTTTGTAGTTTGATGTATAGCACACTTCCTTTTTCTTGGGTGTGTAGGAGAGTTTGCAATTTCACACCATGAACATTAATTATCACTTGCTGTACATACCTCGTAGAAACAAACCCATCTAACAAAACGAAGAGAATGAGTTCAAGTCAGTATCTGCCTGTTTTTCTAAAGAAAGAGAGAACATGCACTCTTCATGCAGGAAATATTGATAAATGGCACCTAAATAATAGAAAGAAAGAATGCAGCAGATCATCCAACACTCAACTCTACACTGCTATGCTGATTTACAGCAGTTCAGGGTGTGCTGCAGTCTTTTCTCTGTATCTCAGTGAACACACGGGATTTTGTAAAAATATTGCATGACTTCAAATCCAGACTCTGGGTTTTCACTTGTAATTTTCAGCAACGAGCAGGATTGTTTATCCTAAACATTGAAGGTCTTTCCTGGCTAATCAATGAAAAACTTAACACTGGTATTGAAAGAGGCAGAAGGACTAAGTGTAGGCCAAAGTTTGTTGAAAATAGAATAATTTATTGTCAAAAACCAAATTTCTTCACTATGACACAGCAGTAACGGAGAGGATATCTACATAGAGCATGAAAGGCTAGAGAATAGATTTATTATATTTGTTTCAAATCAGAAGGACCTTCAGTATGTGTCCTTTTGCTCACATGGTAAATAACCAATTGATTTTCTTGTCTCTGTTCGGCAGTAAATAACCTCAAACACGGCAAGGTAAGGGCAGACATCCAAAACGTCCCAGTTTTGTGCAGCTATTTGTGTCTACCAGGTATCAGAGGCACACCATGAGAAGCAGAAACAAATCAGGAGCGCAGGCTTCCTTTCATTACTGCACTGGGGTACAAAATGTCTCTAATATGATATAACTTCACTTTAAAATTGTTTTTCCACAGATCTGAAAGGGTCATTTTCATGTAATTACACTCTGTCATGTTTGACACACACATTAACTCTGCAAACCTCTGTACTGGCATTACACCAATTCACTGCAGATCACACCGATGCATGTCCAGTGTTACAGAGGTTCAGCCCCTTTCGTAAATTCCTAATCCCACCATCCTTTAGCTCCACAAGTCCAAAAACTGAAATTCACCAAGACACCCCCACACACTCTGAATTTAAGTTGAAAGTCCAAAACCACAATTTTAAAGTCCTTTCATAAAACCTATGATCCTGACAACAAACTACAGTTTACCAGCTCTTTAACAAGGGACCAGTTAAAAGGGGAAACTGCTTCTACACTTATATGTTGTCCCACAATACTCTGATTTTCTGAAAACATGGATCAAAAGGATCACCACTGTCACAGCAATAAACAACACTGAAGTTCAAAACAACGGGGTAGATGTCAGAGAAAAAAAATTCCCCTCTGCTCTGTTCGAGTATTTAATGTGTTGCATGGAGAATTATATGACAAGAGATAAAAGAGAGAGATCATCTCTATGGAAACAGTGTGGTCTACATCATCGGTAATGGATAGCACAGAAATGAGCTATCCAAATGTTACAAGGCAATCCAGTAATATAATTATTTGAACTAGTGCCGACATAACCAAACTGGAACTATGAAATGGTTCACACATATTGCCTGAGAGATTTTACCAGCCTTAACCACCAGAGATGTGATTAAACCTTTAATTGTTTTGGCCTTGCAGTGCAGAAAGTCCTTGAAATTCCTTCACTACCCTATTTCAAGAATTAGAAGGAAACTGCTATAGCATAATTTTTCACAGATTAATTTTACAAATTTAGAACAGTCTTAGCAACTGACCAGCTAAGTTCAGCCTTAAATCACGGGTCTTTGAAATTAAATTACACTCAAAAAAATCCCAAAATAAAATGGACTATGCTAAAATGGCATTGTTTTAATTGGTAACTTGAACCTTAATTATGTTTATTCATTAGGCAATTTTGGTTTTTGGTACCATTACTTCTGATTTTTTTATTTTCTTCAGCTCAGATGTAACACTGCAAGAGACAGAAAACTGCCTTCTACTTCTCCTTGTGCATCAACAGACTTGTATAGTAGTGTCCAGTCAGGCCAAACTACAACAAACCCATTATAGATAGCAGTGTCAGAAGTGGCCTGATCTGCGCAGTTAAAAAAATTAGGTTTTGATTTAAATATACAAACTCATACTCGAAAGTACACTGTAACTGGTAAGGGATTAATTCAGAAAAAAACCCATCTTTTTCATTGGTACAGATTCAAAATGCTGCACAAGACCACATTAACTGGTCCTTATTTTTATAAGGAATAGGTAACATACCTGAAAATTGGGATGAGTTAAACAACAGAACTGGAAAAAGGACCCCCAGCAGACAGAAGCTGGACTAGGCAAATTCATAGAGAAAATAAGAGCTGAGAATAGACAAAGTATATTCAATTACATTCTTTGGCTGCATTAATGTTGTTCTTGTCCCTGTATCTCTTCTGTCTGCAGCACTCAGTGCTGGATTCTATAACTGATATACTGCATAATGTTTTTATAGCCCCCAGCAAAGATGCTAATTATAGTGTGCACAATTATCTTAAATCTCAAATCCAAAATTCAGCATGACTAAATTTTACTTTAAATGTTAACTACATTATTCTCTTTTTCTTTAGCTACATCAAACATTTTTACAGGTCTGCAGCTTTGGGATAATGCTACTTTGGAAAACCAAACATTACAGCTTTTGCCCTTTTTTTAATCTGTGTGGTGCATTTAAGGTATAATGAACTTAATATATTGATAGATTTTATTAAGATAAACAAAGAAGAAATCCTGACTATGCTGAAGTGCACATGAATTTTACTTTGACTTTACTAAGACTAGTGTTTCATCCATTCTTCTCAAGGTTTAAGACCACTATCGCACAGTTATTTTTCTTCTAATGTGAATTCAAAACACATTTGTGTTTCGAAATTCGTTCTCAGTGAGAAGCATCTTTGTTGTGTACAAGGATGAGTTGATATGAAGTTATTGGGAAATTATTTCTTTGTACATAAAATAATTACTTTTTTCTGAAGACGTCTGAATGCCTCTGTTTATATTGAAAGTCTGATAGTAAACTTGAGCTATATGCACCTCAATAATATTTTAGTCTCTTGCACTATTTATTCCAGACTACATAGGAGTTTTAGGTCTGATATGCATATGACCAAACAGATTTTTTTGGAATGTCCAAATAAGTACACTGTGCACTGGGGAAAATATCCTCCTAATACAACTGAACATTTTCTTGTCAAATTAACAACTTAAGTATTTCCTTTCTAAGACTTTATGAGGAATTAAAAAGCATTTTATGAAACACACAGGATTCAAGACAAGGAAAACAACAACAGTGTGAAAAATCATGTTTAAATATTCCATCAAACCTAGTACTTAGGCCCATAAAATAAATATGGCATTTCCCAAGAGAAATCGTAAAACTGACTCAAACCATCACTAAGAGAAATATTTTCTACTACACTTCTGATGAGTACTTGGTATCCAAGAATTCTTATACTGAAGTATAGAATGGGTATTCGGAAAAGTCCAATTGCTTGAATTCCAACTGGAAAATTCTGGACAAAACCAAAACTCTGAGCTGCAGCTGTATACCTTGTTATGAGAAAATCTAAATTGATGCCCACACAGATTTCTGGTTCTTAAAAATACAAAAGTCTATTAAATCAAATTCTATTTAAGGCCCACATGAGATGCAGTTTGACTTTCCATAAGTTTGCCCATCACATTTACATCATGCCAAATCAGTGGGCACAGACTGGATTCAAAGCTTTGCAGATGCAGATTTAGACCTATATTTATGTTATGACTTGAATTTATCCAATAGGCTGTATGAAATAAGCAGTAAGTTGTGTTGGGAACTGGTGCATCCTAAAGGTACTAAATTTACAACACCTGGGTCAGAAAGAATCATCTACATGTCTTAGGTCTTTCTGTATGTGGTATTTTTTTCAAGAGTTGCTTTTTTTGGAATTTTAATATGAAAACTGCATGCCATCAAACATTTTTGCTTCTATTAGTTTGGCTGTTATTTAACTGATTTTTAAAATTTTTATTATAGTTTCTATATATGTACCTATTTGAACTGGTATTTGCATGTATAACCAGTCTATGCACACTTTGTGTTTTCCATGAAGCAGCATAACTAAATATTGCCCAACTGTCTAAGAGGTGACAGTTATAGCACCTACACTGTATTTTAATTAGGCAGGACACCAGATAGTCTGCTATGTGCTTGACCAGTTATCCTCTGCCTACACCCACCTTAAGAGAGAGGATCTGACTTCTGATTGAATCTCCAGACCAGGTACTCTGCACAGCTCTGGCATGCAACAGCTACTACTTCTGCAGGCAAGAGAAAGCTAGACTCCTTCAAAGTTGTGCAGGATAAAAAGCAATCTCAAACTTTCTCAGGCTAAAGCAAAGATGAAGGCTTTCATACTTTGAAAAAAATTCACATCCCATATACATATATCCTTAAAAGACCAATAACTGATTACATAAATATTATTCTAGCTTATTTCTGCCAAAAACATGACACTGACTTCAGTCAGCATTTGTTAAGCAAAGACCTACTCCAACATCCACTGTGTGCAAGCTATGGATCAGGAGGAATTTAAGATGAACTGGATTTTGTACATAGATAAAATCATCAGTACCCAAACCTGCCTTGAAGCATATAAAATCTAATTACTTTCATTCCTGAGCAGTCAAAAATATATGTATTTAAAATGGACTTCAGTGCATAGACCTGGCAATAACAGTGGTGTTTCTTGAATAAATATGTGTTGCATTACAAGTGCCTCAAAACATCACTAGCACACTTCCATCAGGTAAGAGATTATCTTATTTGCTTATGGTATATTTAAATTATGAATATAATTGTTACTTCCCTGTTTATACTTCAGATGTCATTTTGAGGAATAAATACTTCAAGTTTATATAATAAATTTATAACCAAATTAAAGAAGGTTTCATTACAAACATAATTACCAATATTCAGCCATCATTCAGCAAATGTTAGCTGTGATAAACAAATTCAGCAAACATAGATGTTTTTAAAAGAAATTTTCCACTGTGCACAGTACCAATAATTGAAATTTCTGATCTTGGTTTCTTAGCTTCTAGTAACAGCCAGCTGCATCCAGAGGCATTAGTGTTAAAATAACCTTTTTATTTGCTATGTGACTGGCAGATAAAATCCTAATTGAACACACTTACGTGTCTTTCTCTTCATGCAGTATGATTTTGTGAAAAAGCATAGTATATAAACTACTGTGGCTTTCAACATACCCCAGTAGCATTTCTCACACTATTTTAGTCAAGTGATGAGCTGTAATTTATGCAAACTGACTGCACATATTTTTTCATCTGCTATTTGGATCATTATGATATTCACTTATAAATACAAATACTGAATAAAAGGAAAATACGCCTTACTTGGTTGAGGCTTTTTTCAGATTTTATGAATAAGATGAGAAGTATTCTACATAAGTATTCTATTAATTTGTTTGGTCAAATCATTATTTTGTTGGGCATGATGGTGAATAAGAGCTTTTATGATTGGGATCATAAGGTATTGGATATATAAAAATACTCAGATACCTTAAGAATAGGTTTATGATTGAAGAAAAGAACTATGTTACCAATAACAAAATACAAATCAATCATATAACCTATTTGAACCACTATGCAATAACACACAGAATGAAGGAAAGACAGCAGGAGCATTTTTTTCATATATATATATACATATAAATACACTTAATGCTTTGAACTGGATTTCAACTCAGAACTGTAAACTAGCTTAGAGTCATATATGATACAGTTTTGGAAAAGACATGATCTGTATGGAAGAAAATTACTTCAGTTTAATGCTGATTTACCAAACCTTTCTCAACAATGCAGTGAAACACAGTAACTTCCTGAAATTCAGTAAAAGGTGAAAAGACATAGCTGAGGGTGCAGATACATGGATACAGGAATTCCTTGCTGCTTCATAAAATCACAAACATTTTTTTTGCAGATGAGTCCTCAACATGGAAGGACAACAGCACACTCTGGGAATACTCCAAGTTTTGTAAGCTCATGTGCTTCATGGCAAAGAATATGGTTTTGCCAATTTGTTTGCATATTATGCTGAGTTTTTGCATGGTTAGGTTGATGTACCTAATTACTCCCACAGAAACAACAAAAACATCTCTAGTAATTAATCTTATTAGAAGCAGCTGCATTCATATACTACAGATAATATCACAATTGCAGAATTATGCTCTTTAAAAATGTTAATAGGGAACAGAAATGGCAGGTGGAACTAAGTGATGTGCTTGGCCAGCACTGCTGGCCTTTGCCTATTGACAAAGGGAAAGTCAGAGATCAAAGCATCAATTTCAAGCTGTGAATTTTGCCCTGCTCTCTTTACTAGCAGGAAACAAAGCCAGTTAAATTTTGGAAGTTCTACTTACTGGATATTTTGGCATTTCAAAAATTCTCTGTCATAGGAGTCATGTTTTCTTCCTTTGTTAGGGATCACCCGAACTAAGCAGTGGTCGGAGCAGCTAGAAATTGTATGAAGATGACAAAGATTCAGGACAAGATGCAGGAAAAGCAATGATGAAACAGCCACTCAGGTGGGAACAAATGCACGGTTCAAATGTGGAGTCAACAGAAATGATATATTTGTGGGAGCCAGAAAGCCAATCTACAAATGGATCTTTATGGTGGCATGCTAATCCTGCTCCTTATCTTTAGTGCTCGCATGGAGTAGCTGTTAAAGCTGTTAAATACATGAAGCACTTCATGACCAAATCTCCCAAACAATTCCAAAAGCACAGAGGGAGAAGACAGAAGCCAAACATCAGAATTTACATCATTGTGTTACATCACCTCACAGCTACAAGGGAGCTAAGTGTCCAACCTTTCCTGGGGGCAGGAAATTAATAATTTTTCTTCAATCTCCTAACAACACTTAAAACCCCCTCACTTCTATTGCTCAAAGGTAGAACAACTATTATGAAATTAGAATGACGACAAAAGAAATTGAATTCATGTAGAAGACTCAGAGTAACTGAGCTAATTAGTTAATTAGAAACCCCTGAACTTTTACACATAAATAAGGAAAATTAACAACACAATTTTTTTTCCAAGGACACGATACAGTGCTTTCATGGGGACTAGCACTGTATACATTTTAATATGAGAGGAAGAGTTTATGCATTTGATTTCCAGGGAACCTTAATGCAATTTAAGACCCATTTACAAGATATCATACTTATGCAAGGTAAGTGTAGCTTAAATGGGATTTCAAGATGCCAGATCTACAGTACTGTGCAAAAGTAGTCATGAGGCTGGATTTCAGAATGAATTCACAGTTTGTCTACACCATTTACTCATCACAGCATTTTGTAGGCAAGCATTATAGGGAGACTCAGACAAGTTCCTGGGCATTTGGCCAGGCAATGTGCCTACCTGCCTCACAATATTCCAACAGTCTTTTTGCTTACATTCCAAAAGTAATGTCACAGACAGCAATTCTGGCACTGGCAGCCAGAGCAGACACAGTTAGAATAACACTGCTTTTACAAAACACAGGATAAGGAAATCAGTACTTAATACCAGAATTCTATTCATACTTCAAGCAGAAATATCCCCAAAAAATGTCTTGGTATTCAAGACACAAAACTGTAGGTTTGGAAAAAGCAAAAAAAAAGGTCAAGAAAGACCACAAGCTCTTTTTGGGATTCATATTGAGAAGGATATATACATTCTAACTTATGAACGTGCAAAGAAAATTATAAAGTGACTATAGAATAGTTGGTAATAATAATAATTGTACTTTGCTGAGTGAAGCTTATACTCTTTCAATTCACACTTTTTACTGGAGAGAATTTGCAACTTGCAATTTCATATTTAACTAAAGTCAGGCAAAGTAATGCACACCTCTATATATTGTTATCTAAAGAAAACCACTAGCAACAGCATCTGAGCAAAAGAAAAAAAAATCATCCAAATTTGGCTCAGGACAAACTTAATTTCAAGTAGTTTGTATACTCTGGAAACAAGAGTAGCACAAATAGAGACAGAAAACATTTCCTCACCTGACAAAAAAAAGTGATCAAATAAGAATGAAAGATTGCTGTTACAGAACTTCTACATGCCTAATAAAATGGTTTCCCTTGAAATCTTGCACTTGTCAGAGCATAACTTTATGTAATTATTTTAATTACTATAGTTGTTCTTACAGCAACAATCAGAAAGTTTGTATTATATATTCTGAAGTTAGATTATTTACATAGTTTTACAAAGTTTTGCCAGATTAGCAAGCATGACCATGCAAATTACTTTATAGAAATATTTATCTGTCATGAATTCATGGATTTGTTCAGCTTCCCAATGAACTAACTTACAATCAAATACAACAAGAACTGAATATTGTAGTAAACCTCAGAAAGAGAAAAATCTATTGTTAATAAAAGAAGACTTTTAACCCCTATAGCATTTTCTATTCAAATATTTGAAAGCACTTCATTAACATTTTACATAAACATACAAGTTAGTAATTATCTCTTAATTGCTCAGGTTGTAGAACTGAGTCTCAAAGAAATCAGATGATTTAAGTAAGAATCATCATGCAGAAAGTGGTGTGCAGGCAAAAATACAACCCAGCTCACCTGTGTCCTAGTCTGAAGCCTTACATACAAATGTGATCTTTTGCATATGTTGTGCCTTCTCTTAACTCAAGTACAGCTAACACGAGGTACCCAAGCCCACCTGCCCACAAGGCTCTCTACAGGTACCATTAGAACAGCTCCACTATTGCTCCATGTCTTTTCCACATCCAGTCTCTGATCCACCTTCGTGGCCCTTTGCTGCCTCGCAATGTCCCTGTTGTTCTGTACTGGAGAGCTGGAGCTGGGGACAGCGTTCCAGCCCTGTCCCTGCCAGCTCTGGGCAGCTACAGGAGGCAGAGAGCCTGCAGGGCCAACCTGGGGCATTCATCTCATAATGATCCCGGTCCTGCTGGAGTGCTGAGCACACAAAGTCCTTCTCAAGCCTCTTCTGGGAGATGGCTGACCAGACAATGGAAAATTTAAATGGCAAATGCAACTCGTTATGAAATAGCGTTAGTACTCAAGCATTAAACACTGCATCTTTTTCACAGAATGGGCCTCAAGGTTGCTTCTATTTGAAAGGCTGCAAACTGCTACTCTCCTGATTAAGTAGTCATGGTAGGACTCGGGTATTTCTGCCATTGATCTTTTAAATGAATGCAGAACTAAGAGCATCCTCAGTCGCCATATTCTGGGAGCTTGGAATGAATCTGCAAGAACTATCAAATATGCACTCAAATCTGAAGAAAAATGGACGATTATGTACATACTTTATACAAGCTTCCACTCAGTTTCAGAAATTTGGGAACATACACCCTCTTACCCCTTTGCTGTCCACCAAAGTCACCAACACAGTTAAGTGTTATTTGTTACTGTTGCTTAAATAAGGATGTTAAAATGTCATGAAATGACAGCTGCACAACTAAAAGAATTCATAACATATGAGAAGGAAAAATATCTAAATATTTAATAGATATTTTTAATACACAGATATTTTGTTAATTCTGACATACATTTTCATAATTATTTGTATCATATGACATTTTTCCTCAAAAGGCTTTAAAATGTCCAAAGAAAGTCAAAACTTATCTGAAACTGTGGTGTGGAAGTCTATGTTTTGATTCAACAACTACCTTTTTGAATGTAGAAGTAAGTATGAAGACTCCTAGTGAAGGTGGTATGGATTTGTAATGATAGGCTGGCCTCTAATGCAAACAAAACAACATAAAATTACCCAGGACTGAAAATTATTTTTAGTAAGTCCCTGTAGATGAAAAACCAACGAAGTGGAGAATAGTAGCACTCAGAACATTTGAGTCCCCTAAAAAACTGAAGCATGTGCTTTATATTTACCATCCAAAGAAAGAACAGCAATCAAAAATTCTAGGTATTTTCTTATCTCATGAGATGCACTAGATATTTACTATGTGATGCAGCATATATGGTATTATTCTTGAGCAATACTTTTTGTGTTGAGAGATTTTCACAGACTAAGTAACAATACAAAGTAGCATACCTTTTATTACGTAACAAGCCCCCAAACCCTCGTTGCTACAGAGATCTGTAATTCTTAAGAAGCACTTCAGAAAAAAAGTAATGAATGCAGTAAAAAGTCAGTCTCTACACCACAGTAAAACCTTACATATTGGCTTCAGAGAGATTAAATAAAGCCATATATAAACTATAAAAATGTCCCTTTATGACCTTATAAAACAGATGTTTACACTCTGCAGACTATTTTTGGAAAGAAACAACCACTGTTATAACCAAATAAATAATTTTGAATAGCTACAACAAATGTATGATATGTGCATGACCACGTGAATGTTTTGAGTTAATTTTCTGTTGAGAAATTTCATTTTCAAGTAACTAATTAGAAGTAAACTCTACACAGCCTTGCAATGCAAAGTAAATTAGCTCTACATACTGCAGAGTCAAAGGAGAGAGCTAATTCCTCCCCTAGGCTTCCCAGCAGCAGAGCAGCCATTCTGCAGTCATTACTGTGGTCCATCGGCGGGAGCAGCCACAGCCGTGATGCATTACCCTAACAGGAACCTCGGGCAGGAGATTCCTGTGATCAAAGATTTAATGGGCATCTTCCCTCCCGCCTTGAACTCCTTAACTCCTTCTCTTCGCTGTTATGGGGCAGGGGGAGGGAACACTTAGAACAAGAAATTTCTTGTGGACTAGAAATGCAGAATTCCTCGTATGCTAAGCAATGGCCTTTTCCTTAGTAAAAATATTCTGTATGTACTGTCATGGGCATACAGAGGAAATTTGCCTTTTAAGCAGTATCTTTAGTCCATATCATCTTTATTTTCCCTTTATTCTTCTGTATAAGTAAAAATAGTTTTTGATGTCTACATGTTTCTTTTTCCTATATTCTGGTCATGTATTTGAAATGTGCTCTTGATAAATGGAATATTTAGCTAATCTTATTGCTAATCTCACAAGCATTTCATACCCAATTCTATTCAAAATTTCTGTTAACAAAGCAGTTCTCTTTCAGATTTCAATCCTATTTTTCAATTATTCATTCTAAGAGTTTTCAATAATTTCATACCCTATACTCAGACTTGTTAGACTTTTTCTAGCTGATCTTGTAATTTCTAAGCAGTATCTTGGTACATTTTCAGTTGCCACCATTTTATCAGTACCGGACATGCCCTTAGAAGAATACTGCTCTTTTTTCTCATTCAGGCTTCTATACTTTTTCTTCCTCCTGTCACAAATGTGGTACTGAATACATTGGTCGTGACATAGTTCCCAGTCATTTAGCACAGTTCACTCAAGCCACTAGATTTAGTTTATGAGCTCAGATTTTATTCTTTTAAATAAAAGGTACTATCAATCTACGATTATGTATAGTACTGTGATAGAGTCTCCTCTTCTCAAGCTATAAAGCACTACTTAACAGAGGACATACAAGTAAAAAATGGAGGCAGAGATGCAGCTGTGATGAATTTATTTTCCTGCTGTTCTAGAACAGGTGAGAGTAGGACCTAACAGACACTATTACCTTCGGATAAGGATAAATTCAAAGAAAGACCAAACCAATGCCACTACAGGGATCAGTGATCCATCCAGTGCTGTCAGCAGGTGAATGACTCCTTTGCAGAGCAATTAACAAAAGGATAGGAAGTGGGGATGATGGCAAACCAACTACCCTAATGCTATTCTGTAAGCAGTGGAGGATATGGATTGTCTAACAAGTTCTTCTGGAAATAGCCTCAGACAGCTAAACAAGTGGCTAAGTCCTGCTGTTTCAACTCCTACTTGTACAGAGAACTTGGTCGAGAGTCAAGAGTTTGAGTGAAAGTTGTCTTAAAACACAGTTCTCAAATACTACAAAAGGAAGAAATTTCCACAGTGCATTAAGAACAATGACATTCCAGAACCAGACGTTAACAAATTGAGGAAACAAAAGATAGGATTTCCTGGGCAAACATTCAAGGTTTTGTTTTGTCCCTTAAAAAAACCTCAAAACCGAAACCTAGTTCCAGAGGCAGAAAAATAACTCATTCCAAACAGGAAGATAAAAATGAAGTACATGAAGAGACTTAAGAGTCTAAATTGAAATCTCTTGATTGACATTTAAAACAGGAATAGTACCAAGAGTACCACCTATAAAGGAATAGCATCAATTCCCTAGGGAGGTGATAAGTAATGACAAATAAGGTACATTAAGCCAATCAAGAAAATATTAAAAGTTGCAAGCAAAAGAAGCACAGAAGGGTCTTTCATTAAGACAAAAAAGTGGAATCACTGATAACAGAGAAGTCTGAAACAATTTGGAAATTTTTTCTCTTGTCTTTAGAAAGCAACTACTTGTGACTGAGCACTGGGGATAATTTTAATAAAATGGACATCAGAGCAGACCAAAAAAAAGAGTGAAAGAGAAAGAATAAAACCATATTTAGATTTGCATTTCAGCAGGACTTAGCAATCTAACAGAGCTGTCACCAACTGAAACAAGATTTTAGCTGTTAAGCCTGACAACAATTGGAAAGGGGGGAGGGTTAGGATTAAGGCAGCAAAACCAGTACTTACACTTTTTTTCCCTCCTTTTTATATGTATCTTGGGATTCACAGAATAGTTGACTAAACTGGGATATCTGAAAATTTACTAAAACAAATAATCAAAAATCGGTTTCCAAGCACCTGGGGATAACATGATAATAAACAGACAACACGGATTTGCCAAGAAGAAATCATATTAAACCATCCTAATCTAATTTTTTTTGGTCAGAGTGATTAGACTAGTGGATAAGAATGAAGAAATATTTGCAATGTATCTTAACCTAAGCACATAAGAGAAATGCAATTTTGCTGAAAGTGCTAAAAGATGAGCTCACAGGAGCTCAAAATAAGGAATGCAGAAAAGCAGATTTTGATAGACGATTACAACACAGAAGATTTCTGCTTGAATTCCAGAAGGCTTGTTTGGATCAGTCATCACCACATATTTTCATGAATGATTAAGACAAAGAACACATTGATATTCTAAATAATTTAAGAGTAGCTTATTCTAAAATTATATAATATTATTTTGATAAGTTCTGGAACAACAAGTGAGAAATTTCAGGAAAGGAAAGAGTATTAGAGTTTAAAAAAAAACCATTCAAACATGAAAGTGAGATGTGTGAAAGTGGTTAATTCAACAGAAACAGAAAATTGTAAAATTTTGAATAAAGCATATGTCTGAAATTTAAAGAAATGGAACTGTTGTCAAAATACTTGAAGGTCTTCATTTAAGAAATTGCAGAGGGCCTGCATCAGACAAACATTATAAAGTCTTTAATTGTATTTAGGCTTACTAGGTAATCTGATGACTTCAGGAGATCTCACCCAAAGCTCTCGCAGGTGGTCATTAAAAGTGTTTAACATTGTTCTTTTAACTTTTGAAAATGATCTCCAATTTTGAACATAAACAGACCTACCAGTTTATAGCCATCCCTCTATTGCATGAATAAACACTTTGCTAATGACCTTGACAAGGGCTTTGTCCTACAGTTCTTACCAGTGAAACCATCTGTATTCTGACCATAAAGTATTTCATCCACGCAAAAAATAAATTCAATTTTTCCCAGTTGCAGTGTAGGTGTTTACAAATTTGTGGCAGCTTGTGCACAAGTCTGCTCTAGAACACAAAAACTAACACAATCAGAAGCAAAGATGACATATATTACAGATTGCGTTTCAATATTTTGATACATTAGCTCCAAAGAATATCTTTATGTTTTAAGAGGCGTGTTCCACATAATGTTGTAGAGCCTGCATGTGGGAAAATGGTTTATACAACGTCATTACTTCGCAAAAAAAAATGGACTACTTTCAATACAGACAATTCTAATGAAGACCTTTTATTCACATTTATTACAAATGTGAATTTTTTATTATTATTACAAAAGACCATTTATTAACTTTATGTATTTCCTGGCTACATTTTATAATCTTACAGATCCATCTTTCAAACGGTTACTTAGCACGGATTAGTCCATGCCTCACTTTCTGAGAACACATGGCTCAAGAAAGAGGTAACAGGGAGGGGAACATTATCCCTACAAGGTAATAACACCCCAAACAACCATTTCTGCATTGCTGGTAAATACACTTTACTTCAGAAGCTTTCTATTTCCTTTATTGCAAACCCCATATTTATCAAAATCTAAAATACTAGCTTTAAAGAGGATTATATATAGAGAGGTTCAATTCAAGGCAAAAGCATAATTTAACATGTAGTATTTTAAAAAAGGATCTTTAGAAAAGGAACATACTTTCATAGGATTAGCTGTGCGCTAGCTACATTCCGAGTTAACCAGTATAAAGTGCTGCTTGCTTCTTTGATTAGAAAGGTGGATTTGATTGCATATCTGACAGAAATCATTATATAAGCATTCTGAGTTGTTCAAAGGCATGTCCTTGCCTCACTGGATTGAGATTTGAAAATAATTTTTTCAGCTGAAAAAACCTCCAAAATCTTCTCTCTGCCTCCTTGTGACATAATATTTAGTTTTGGTGCTCATTTTTTTCAATGTTTATGTATTTAAATAAAAACTGTGTTTGTATATCTATGTTTAATAATTATAGCAGAGAAACAGAAAAAATTCTTCGGAAGGTACAGATCCCTGTGAAAATGCAGCATGAGACCTAGGCCTTGCTAAAACAGAGTGTCTGTGCTCCAGCTAACAAACAAGTCTGTGGGATTAAGGAGAGTTCCATTGGACAGACTGAAATTCACATATTACTAAAAAAGGCAATGGAATACAGAAATAAAAGTTCCTTAACTTGAGATAACAAGTAAGCAAAAGATAACTGAGAAGAAACTCTGCAACATCAACACAATTTGGCACTTGGGGTACATTTTAACAAATCTTGAACTCAGCCGATGTTCCCATCACAGCATATGGGTCTCATAGCTGGAAATTCACCAGCAGTGCCAACAGATGTCAAAAAGCTTTCAAAGTAACAGAGTTAGGAAAGATTGTATGTATTAACTTAAACCAATGTATAAACACGCCAAAATCTGAGTTCACCATCTTTCTCTCTTCTCCCTGCCCTTGCCCTAAAGACTGTGAAAATATTCTGAGGCCCACATGAAAAAGGAAGCCTGGGTGTTTTCCATTGCAGGACAGGAAATGAAGATGCAACATGCTAAATGAAATCCTCTCTAAATGAGAGTTCTTGGAATAGAAAAAAAAAAGAAGTGGATTTAGCAACACCATTAAAAACACAAAATCAACAGTACAGTGGTGGCATAACCTTAGTTCCTTAAGCTGTACTTGATTCTGTGGGAAAGATTAAATGGAACAAAATGTTGCATAAACCCTAACATTACATTAGGGGAATCTGAACTTTTCAACCTTTCCAATAAATCTTTCTGAGGAGGGGTACATTCAGGCTGAGAAAAAAAGCCGATTTCTCTCTTTTTTGGCAAACATCCAGGAATGTTCCTCTTCATTCTTTATAAATGTTCTCTCCCACCCATGCCATGCAAGCAAAAAACATTCTGACCAGTTTAGTGGCCTCAGATGGAAGGGAATGGATTTAACACCAAGTGAGAGAAGATAGAAACCGTCCATCTCTCCAATCTGCTCATTAAAATGTGGTTTGTTGGCTCATATTATGAGAAAACATGGGAAGCTTGCCTGAAATAATATTATTTCTAAATACAATATTTTTATTTACTGCATAAATTATGTGAAAGTAAAATATAACAGTCAAATACAGTGAATAATCTAAAGTCATTGATTCTTTGGCATTTCTCTTCAGAACAAAATAGATGGAAGTAAAAATTTACCTGTCATAGTAAAATACAATGAAAGAAATATCTGTCTACATGGAAAATCAACACAGAGGTCATTGTAGTGTTTTTATTTTTCCCTTTTTCTGTGAAATGATTACGCTATTTTCTCAAACAAATGAGATAAACACCAATATTATCAGGGGATTTTTTATTTAAAACAAATGGATGCCTTTTGTTAGCAGTCTTCTCTATATGGGACACTTGAGGTTTAGAGTTTGTCAGTATTACAGAGTGGAAGACAACATGGCCAATAAGTAGAGTCTTCCAGTATCAAAATCTACATTTTACTCAAATAACTAAGGTATCTTTTATTAAATAATTAATGATATAGAATGAAGCAATTGTGCTTTTTCTTTTTTCCTTTTAGATACCGAATTTAGAAGATTCAGAAGATGACCACTGGAGAAGATTAAGGCTCTACCGCTACATGAAGTACAATTTTTAGTAACAATTTCTGGGTAAGAGTTTTAGATATTGCTTACTGGGACATTTTTCCTGGGTACAAAAAAACACTGTCAGGGTATTCTAACCACATATACACAACTTATGGCCTAGCAGAGTGAAATGCAGTATTTTGTACTTGCTTGTAAAATGAATTTGTCACAGGGTATAAAGAAGAACTTAGTCTATTTTTATAGAATAGTAATTGTTTTACAAAATGTTGAAGCAACCATGTATTTGATAAAAAATACACCACTTTTATAAAAGGCAATCTAGAGCACTAATAGCACTTGACCTTTATAAAAGCAATATTATTGCTGTCAGTCAAGAGAAATGAAATATGAAGAGAGCTCATTTTGCCTCTTCCCTCTGGGACTGATACACAGGTAAAAAGCCAATAACTTAAGTTTCATCACCTGGCAAACTGACAAATTATGTCAACACTATTTAGTCAACAGATTTCAACACATGGACTACAGAACCCTGAGAAACTGTGGACTTATTTAAGAGGTCTATAAAAAAGTGTTAAGAAAAACCTAATCATAGACACTGTATATGATCAATGGAAGTTTCTAATTTGGTCTACACCACCAGTGAACTAAACTATACTAATGTCCCAGGAACAAGACCAGCTAAACAATCACTGCTACTTGAACCTGAAGGATTCACACAGGATTGCACATTGATGCTTCTACATTACATCAAAATTAATTTCTGAATTAACAACTGGTAATGTAAATAAGTTAGCCTGTGTTTTTCTTATCTACTGAAGGTGAGCTGTAGTGCATTCTAGAAGTATCTGTAACATGTTACCCAAATAAAATCACATAATCAGATTATCCAAAAGAGTAGTACCTCAGCTGCAAACAAATCATAGTGAAATATCAGTGCCATAAGCAATAACTCACCTACAACAGACCACGACAGCAATGTTCCTTAAACCATGAAGTTATTCAGAAAGATATTCAACAATAATCCAGAATAAGCATAAATTTTCATACTTTTCCTGTCATGATACTTCCACATACAGATATTTAAGTATGTATATATCTGAGGTTTATGCATAAATATATGTACATATATATGCACACATAAATACACATTTCAAAAGATCTTCAGTCAAACTTCTCAGGGAGAGTTACACAAAAGCAAGACAATTTCTACAGAACTCAGGAAACTGAATCTTTACCATATATTGTATTAGAGAGTAAACGTAGCAACTTCAAAGCCTGTGAAGATATTTTGCAGTATTTGAAAGACTATTTTTAGCTAGTCGTGTTAAGTAGTCATTTCTAGGAGCCTACAAGAATTACACAATTATTTATAATTTAATATTTACTGATATTATTAAATTAATTTCTCACACAGGATCACTACAAGGTTTCTTTAATTCCTAAAATAAGGAAAACCAAAGTATGTATGAGAGGCAGCTCCTGTGATATGCTTGTAAATAGTCATGACAGAACCAAGGCAGTGCATATCATGCCTTTCAGTCAAGTATCAAAAAAGATGCTGAATATCAGATCTTAAGTATACTATTTTGGCAGAATATGCACTATGTGATACGGAAAGTGCTGTAATTTTCATTAGCAACAGTAAGACTTTCAGAAATCTCCTAATTTTCTATTCAGTGAAAGTTTGTCAGCTGCCATGTACTAAAACTCATTTGGCATCTGAATTTCACAGAAGTCCAGCGTTCTACTGTGTTTTCTAGTTGAGCTGTTATCAGTACAAAAAAGTACAGTGGTATGCCTGGCAGTCACAGATCAAATTCATGGTTTAAAGTTCTGTTTAAGTTACAATTCTGCCTTTTTCTCTAAGAAGAAAGCCTCTAATAACAACTCATTATAAGGTCTTCCCCTAGTTAAGACTGCACAAAAACCCCCGGAGCTGCACACTGGTGGAGGCTGGAGGAACACTCTGGGACACTTTCTCCTCAGGCCAGCCCTGTTCAGACCCTTTACAAAGCCATTGCTTTGAGCCACTGCCAAAGACTACACAAAAATATCGATTAGTCTTTAGTCTCTATGTTCTTCATCCTTCACTGGTGTGTTCTAGGTTCAGCATCACTTAGTTAAGGATGAGATTTATGCAGCTGAAACACTATTTTTAGAGGTCTTGGAAATCCATGGGCTAAAACCTACATGAAGAAATGAGAACAGGACACTTAAAAGATTATCTCCTCTCACAGTATATGCACAGGTTATGGTTCTCAAGACATTCAGGAGGATATTCTGTTGTGAAGGAGTTGAGGCTGTTTTCACTTCAGGCTGTTCTGTATTCACTGTCAGCCCTGTCCAGTGAAGAAAAACATGCCCAGACCATGGCTGTGACACTCAGGCATGTTTCCAGTTGACAGGCATCATTATAGTGCTCTGGACTGCATTTGGGGAAGGATGTAGAAATAAACACAGCATCTGTCAAATAATTTCTGAGGGAAATGGGAGTAGAGAAACCATATGCAAAAATTGCAAAGATAGCAGGTAGATTTAATATTTTTGAAGAAAATTAATGTTGATATATTTAGACTGTGACATTAACATGACATCCTTACTTTTTTTTTTTTTTTTTTTTTTGTTTTTTTTTTTTTTCAAAATCTTAAC
>WEKY01038136.1:19737-126329 GCA_013390045.1 Picathartes gymnocephalus
CGGGCGCGGCCCCGGTCAGTGCCGCGAGCGCGCCCGCGGTCACACACACATATCGATAGAGACAGAGATAGAGATGATATCGATACATACAGATCCATCTCCGTACGGGCCGCGGGCCCGCCCGGACGCACCGCCGCGCTGAGCTGCCCGCCCCGTGCCCCCGAGCGAGTCCCGAGGGCTCTGCGGCTGAGTGCCCCGCCACCCGCTGGCTCCAAGCGACGGGCGGCACGCTGAGTGACCGGGAATGTCTCTCCTTGCAGGACCAAGACCGGGAACGCCTCAATGCAGCGTTCGCTTCGATGGTGGAGGTGATGAGAGGAGTCTCGAAGGAATGCGAGGTGAGGGGTCACCCCCAGAGCGGTCCAAAGGGGAATGTTCATGATGTGCCTGCCAGAGACCTTCTGGCACTACTTTTACTGCAGAAATTAGGCGTCAGGTTTGCTCGTTGTATGGCAAGGGTTCAGCCAGTGAGCCTGTGGCGCCGGCCGAGATGAAGAAATTTGGGGCATTCAGCATCACGTGGCAGGGCACATCTCACCGGTGTTGTCCTGACCGGCTGAGCTGGTGCCACCTTGGCTGATAAACACCACTATCCGCATTTTCTATAGACAGTACCCGGTACAGATTTTAGCAGAAGGTTCCTCCATTTCTTGGTGGAAAGGCAGTATGGTTAGAGAGACAAATGTCAGGTACAGATTTTAGCAGAAGGTTCCTCCATTTCTTGGTGGAAAGGCAGTATGGATAGAGAGACAGAAATGTCAGGTGACATCACAAAATACAGTGTGTCACAAGGTATGGAATGTTTCCAGTGCTCCAAAGTATCTCTGCTGGGGAATGGCCTTATGACATAGTAACCCTTTGTTGTCATCGGGGAAACGTGAGCTACTCATGCTGGCTGATGGCCTGTTCCGGGTGGTGGAAATCAATGGAGATGCAAACTCTCCCTTAAGAGGTGCTTTGTGTCCTGCATTTATTTTGAATTTAGAGTTACCCCCCTCCCCAGTGCTGCTGTTGTGATTTAACCCCAGCCAGCAGCTAAGTACCATACAGCTCACTCCCTCCCTGCCCACCTCCCCCCGCAGGATGGGGAGGAGAATCTGGAGAAAAAGAAACTCGTGGGTTGAGATAAGAACAGTTTATTAATTGAAACAAGTTAAAATATGATAATACCAATTATCATAACAGTAATAATTGTGATGAAAAGGAGAGAGAGAAATAAAACCCAGGAAGAACAAGTGATGCACAATACTGCTGCTCACCACCCACTGTCCAGTGCCCAGCCAGTCCCCAAACAGCAGTCAGCCCCCCGGACAAGTCTTCCAGTTTATATACATGACATTCTATGGCATGGAATTTCCTTTTGGCTACTTTGGGTCAGCTGTCACAGCCCTGCTCCCTCCCAGCTTTTTGTACACCTCCCCACTGGCAGAGCATGAGAAAAGTCCTTGACTTAGGGTAAGCATTACTCAACAACAACCAAAACAGTATGTTATCAACACTATACTTGTATTAAATCCAAAACACACCACTCTGCCAGCTACTAGAAGGAAAACTAGCCCCATCCCAGACAAAACCAGGTCAAACTGGATTTGGGATGTTGCTACTGGGACAGGAGCGTGGGCTCAGTTCTTTGTTAGTGATGAGTAGAAATTGAGAGGTACGGCATACAGAGGCACAGCTCCACAGCTCTCCTGCTGGCTCTGGCTGGCAGGTGTCACTGCCCTGCTGGGTGGGCAGACTGGGAGCCACCCTCTGCCAGCCCATCCTTACGAGCGCAGCCCTGCAGCCCAGCTCCTGCACTGAAAGCTCTGAGAATCCCACTGCAGTTTGTGCCTTTGGGATCTGTTATTCTAACACAACAGGGAGCTCGCTGCCTGCAGGGCTAATACAGAGCCTAAGTCTGCAATTAAATTAGAGGAAACAGTACTTCAACACAGCAAGTGATTAGCTCTTAAGCAGCTCCTTTATCATTTCAAAGCACAACGTACACAGTAACCAGTTAATCCTAAAACAACTGGGGCAGAATAGAGTTTCACACAAGAAGAAACAAAGTGTAGAGAGACTCATCCTTATCAGTGACTTGGCAGTGCTAAGTTTACAGTTGGACTCTGTGATCCTAGGGGTGTTTCCCAACCGAAAATATTCTCTGGGTCTGTCTTTTGCCCTGTTAAGAGTATTAAAGCTGGAACAACTATTAGATGACTTCCACATTTATGCATCAACCAAGACAGTACTTCTTCAGTCATTTCTGTAAAGAAGAGTCATAAAAGGGGGGAACTGTCAGACCCATAAGATCATGGA
The DNA here is from genome assembly GCA_013390045.1 of Picathartes gymnocephalus. Taxonomy (NCBI): domain Eukaryota; kingdom Metazoa; phylum Chordata; class Aves; order Passeriformes; family Picathartidae; genus Picathartes; species Picathartes gymnocephalus. The sequence continues at coordinate 22,039 of WEKY01038136.1, forward strand.
TAAAGTTTACAAAGTGCAAATAAAAATCCACAGCTGAACATAACCATTTAAACACTTGAATGCAAACAATTAAAATTGTAGTTTAAGATGAGTTGTTTGGGGTTACTAAGGGACCAAAATTTACCTATTTCTCACCAAAAGTTGGATTTCGTTTCTTTGCTCTGTGCCATCATGCAAAAGAGCTGCTCTGTGAAGCATTATGCACCAGGTCAGAGCATTTGGTGTATTTTGTAGCTCCACAGAAACTGCAACACAAGCAACCAGATCTGTTGATTTGAACATAAGCTCAAGGAATAAAGCACAGCAGTAGATTTGGAAATAAAAATGCTATTTGCCTTATTTTTGTTACATTTAGTCTTGACAGTCAGGGACAAGAAAAACATAAGTGAAATAAGAGGTATGTTGGAACTTTTTGGTCCCTGTAATCAAAAAGGTAACCTTGGGAGCAGTTCTGTGGTGACAACAGATGGCAGCAGATAGGTACTCAAGAGTTTAATTTGCGGTGGGGAAGATGCTAGTACATCTGCAGTGGAACCAGAAGAGGGCTGCTGTGGGCTTAAATACACTTCTCAGAACTGCTATGCAAATGATACCAGCCTTGAGGACACTTTAGCTTCTTTACTGACTCATTTTTCAGTATTAACACATTCTGCTTTCAGAGCACTGCTGCTGCACATGCCTTGCAGAACCAGTCTTCACTGAGTGCGTTGCAGAGCACCTGGCTTGCATATATGTCCTCTTAAGGACCCATAAACTGCCTTCTTCCACCAGGGCTTTTCTTGAGCAGCCTGATCAGGCAGGCACTTCCAGAGTATTCCTTCTGACATTTTCATGAATTCAGTTATGAGGTGTCAGAACCTATTGTGTCAGGAAACAGGCATCTAAAACCAGGCCTGTCTGATAGAGTCTTGTACCAGAAGGCAGGTGTCCTTTGGAGATACAGGCATTGTTTTCACCCTCTCAGAGAACAAACCAGCCAATTAATACACAGCATCAGTATCTGTGTAGTTCCACTTTCAGTTGTAAATCTGCAGTAGTTGCAAGTATGGTATGATACCTCCTACATGATATTTTCTGTTGCTCTCCAGAAGTACTATGGTGCTACAGCAGCCAACAAGTGCAAAGAGAATGAAATCAAACACTTCTGCGAATACCATGGCAAGTCAGTAGAAAGAAAGCTGCATTCCACAGAAGAAGAGGTAAGTAGGTACTTCTGGTTTTGGTGAAAGGTTATTCCTTCCCTTGCTATGGGACATTTGTTACTCACCTGATGACTGTGACACTCACACTCAGGTACACAGGTTGACCTTACGGACTTAGAAATACCTGGACTGATCCAAGTCTTGTGTTGGCTTGGGGGAAGGCAGAGTAACTTCTTGTGGCACCAGTGTCCTATCTGTCCTTTTGTGGAGGGGAAAATTTCATGCACCTAAAGCATCCCCTCTCTTGGCCTGGATTGGCCTTGTGTGCTGGATCATTAGAAAATAATTATCTTTTTCTTTCCAGAGGACTAAAGGTTCTGTAGAACACAGCCAAGCTCAAACTTGCCAGCAAAGTGTAAGTGTATAGAATACTTTGGTTTCAAGTGGAAGTATTTGCTAACATTTCTTTTATCATTTTGAATCAAGCTGGTTAAAAATTGTGACAGATCTGGAGACCTTGATGGCACAGAAGATTAACCAGTGGTGCTTTCACAATCATAATATATGTATAGGTAGTCAAATGGGCATACAGAGACTTGCACAATTAGTTAGAAACTAGATTGTGGCATTCTTGCACTTGGCCCTCCCACAGGCTCTCTGAAGACTCCCGTTTCTCAAGAAGAAAACTGGTTTTGTTTTTCAAAGGCTAACACCTCAGCAAATCAATTTCAGGAACTTTTAAGCCACAAAAGATGAGAAGCATGGACTCTGTACCACAGTATAGATTAGGGAGAGCACTCTTGGTATAGGGGATGGGAATTGCCAGGTTTATGTTCAAAACTGTCTAGGTTGGTAACTTTCAGATTGAAACATTAGCTGAAATACTTGGAGTATGGCACTTGCTAATTTTTGTACTGACAGAAACATTTTACAGTTTTGTTCCCACTGCCTTCTATATATTTAGAAAAGTCTTAGCACATTTGTATAGCGGCTGAAATGTAATTTTTTTACCCAAACACAATTTTTTTGTGGAGGGGAAATCTAAGATGACTGACCAGTAATGTAGCTTTTTTTTTTTCCCCCCTCTCAAAGTCTAGAAGACCTTCCAAAGACTTCTACATTGAGGTTTCTCCTGGCATCTATTCTGTCACAGCAATCTCAGAAGACATGGTGGAACAAACCCAAGTAGTAGATGTCAATGCAGGACAAAGTATTGATTTAACTTTTGTTCTGTGATATTTGTTATTTCCTGGCAATAGCAGGAATAAAACATGAGGCTCTTCTTAATGCATATAATGAACTATAAATATCTTTTTCTTGTTAGCACTTTAATAGTAGCTTCCTCTTTGGGACTTCATTTTTATGGCCTGTATATTTGTTTTCTACTTAATGCAATTATATGCAGCCCACTATGTACACTGATTTTTATAAATATTTGTACATTGTGTGCCTTTTAAATCCAATTATGTGACTGTGTAATTCCAGATTCTTCTGTTCTAAATAATTAAAGATACAATCAGCGGAATAAAATACATGATCAAGCTTTGGTGATGACAGCTTCTTTTGTATTATCCTCAGACAGAACCCCTGTGTCACAGTGTTGACCAGAGAAAGCATGATCTATGTGGTGTGAATATGAGTGTACATTAGCTTCTGTAGGCTGGCACTGATTTCAGAGCAGCTGGCTCACAAGCCACTCTCCTATCTGTACTTTTACTAGTCTGATAAAGAAATTAAATGCAAATGAAATTCACTACCTAGAACCCCAACTCAGAAACGTGCTGAAGTATGTGTCAGGTGCTCAGTAGAGGTACATGAGCTACTGATCCAAGTCCTGTCTCTTTGCAGACCAGGCCAAACCCCTTTCCTGAGGGCTGTGGGCTACCTGGATTATGCAATTTACTGCTGCTCACTGCAGCTTATGGCCAAGTTTATTTGCTTTAAGCATGAGCAGTCCCACTAACAACATGCCCTGGATGCTTAACTTTCCCAAAGGACCAAATTCCATGTTTAGAATTAGTGATGTGATCTACATAGATCTGTCATCTTTTTGTAGCTGATAGTATTAAGGTTTCCGTTCATTTTCATCAGAATATAAAAATTGGTGGCTTGAATGCTAATCATTTTGTTGTTTGTATCTACAGTAGCAGGTCCTTTAGCCTCTGGCTACTTTTGCTTGTGCTTTAGTCTTGAAAAAAATAATTTCAGCTGTCAGCTTGTATTGTTTCTCCACTCCTTCTGGCTTTCTACAAACAGAAACTGCTTTGCTGAATTTCTCTGGCTCACTCCAGAGAACTGTACACAAATTGGAGGTTTGTTGGACTCTTACTGTGCATCTGTTCAGGCTTTTAGTGCTCATACTAGTTCATCTGATCTCTCCAGAATTGTAAAGTCAAGTCCAAATAGTTAGGAATTTATTGTAGCACTTCGGAATAAAGAATGAGGATGCTCAAGTTTGATGTGGGTGAAAACAGTGTTTCTCACTTACTAAAATTATATAGTCATCCGTAAAGATACTCTACTGAGACAGTACCTAAATCAGAACTTGATTTTTTTTAAAAAATATAACACTGATGTTGTAGAAGAAGTTTACCTGAAGTTTCAACCCCTGAACCTGATCAGTTACGTATGTACTGAATTCTGGTTGATCGTGTTTCTCTCTGCTTTGTTGCAAGTGAGCTCTGACAGGGTCTATAAAATCAGGTTTGTCATCTCCAACACAAGTCACTTTACATTTACCATCTGATGCTGCTTCATATCTTTGTTTTTCTGATGCTGCAAAGCCTTCTTCCTGGAGGACAGAAAACAAATCCCTCAGAGCCTGGTCTAAAAAAAGCATCAGTGTCTTTGTTAACTGCTGCTTTCCTGGCTGTACCTCTGCCTCACATAGCTTTAATAATGGTCTATTTTCTGTCCTAGTACAAACTTTACTGCTAAAACACACAATTGGACAGCAAGACCAAAGGATTTTCAGGAGCTGTTAGGCTTTGATTAAAAACTTTTCTACTTCAGAAGTCAGGAGGATTTTGTTGACTGCAGTGAGGGGACATCAGCCCCCCAGAGAGCACCTCTGGGAAGCCTGTCCTCTAAGTGTTCACTGCAAGCCACTTCTGCTGCAGCCTGTATCATGTGATAAAATTGCTTCAGCTATCTCAGAGTAGCACTGGATCTTCTGGGTTTAAAATCACCAAGAGCTATTTTACAGGAACAAAAGTATGTCATTATCCCCTGTATTACCACATTGCATCCACTGCTGTGATTCATGCTGCTGCTTTGGGGCTGGAATGAAACAATTCTGTTTTCTTATTAGTTTTATCGAAAGGCAACTCATGTCACTTCAGTGCACAGCTCTGACACTGCTAACACAGAGCATGGCTGCCTGGAGCTCCATACTGACCTGAAAATTCCTAGGAAATCAATTACAAAGGTGTGCAGTTACATAACTGTGATTATTTAAACAATAAAGTAGAATAGAAATAGAAAGTAGGAACCATACAGTTGATAAGTTGGCATCTGCTTAAAATGAATGAGTACAATTGTGAGAATACAAGATGTATTCCAGTATATTCCCTGTTCACTAAGACATGTTATTAATGGATTCATCTCTAAACATGCAAGTTTAGAACATTTCAAGTTTTACTTTGCAGTCAGCTCACAGTAGCAAGAGCAGAGGAGCTAATATTTGATTTCATGTCTATAATTTATTAATTGTACCCCTGATGGTCTTGTGCAGAGCACTGTTTCTGTTGATCTTGACATTTTCTTTCATCTTCCCCTTTCTTCCTCATTTCTGTGCTTGCCTTTTTCAGCATTCATGTTCTGATTTTTTTTTTTCAAGTTTTTCTAAAGCATGAGGGAAACCAGGCCTAAAAGCCAGGGTAGTGGTGTTGTTCCTAGCTGTGACACAGTTTGCTTACTCTGTATTCCCCAGCTTCACAGCAGGGATCTGCTGGTTAAACTGGTTGTTTCTAGTCAGGAAGAGACGAAACTCAGCAAAGACTGTTTACTAAAGAATCTGCTTTTATTTCTCAGAGGCAGAGATTGTGACTATCAGAATTTGGCAGAGCTCAGCACCTTTCCATGGATTTAACACTTCATTGGGTAGATGTCCATGGGCATTTGGCAGGTTTCTGAGTTGAAATCTGCATTATTGAATGCTCACCATGGCTGCTGACAATTCTTTCCATTTTACCAAGTAGCTTCAGCCCTTCCTTGAGGTTTGGGGATTTTTGGTTTGGTTTCATTAGTGAAGAACTTTCCTACCTATCACAAAACTGGTGGATGGCCTCAGGAAGCAGCTAAGTTACAAACAATCTGTTTTTCTTTCCAGGTTGCAGACCATTAACAAGAATATTTTTTCTATTCAAACAAACCTCCTGCTTACATAACTACAGCATTAATACAGATTACATTACCCTCAGTGATGGCTTGAAATCTTTGTCTCTTAGGATTTCTTTCACCGTGAGTTGCCCTCTGGGAGTCTCCTCGATGGCTTCTAACATTGTACTCTGCTTAGTTGGGGCCATGCTGGACATGTCCCCAGTGGAGGTGGCTTTGGATTCCAGCTGGCTCTTTGTACCTGTGCTGCTACAACTTCCAGGTCCTGGGAAGGAGTAAAATGGTATCTAAGAGTGAAACCAGAACTGAAATGGAGAAACATTCATTTCAGAAGAGAGAAAAATGCACTTTAAGCCTGAAAGGAATTCTTTCAGGTTATTCTGCATAGACGAGCTATGCAGGTTAATGAAGATGTTAGCATCATAAAAGGCATAGGAAAATGACAGGAAACAGAGAGGAATGTCTGTGCTTCCAAATGAAATTAATTGTTCTGCTAGTTTTCCATGACATGAGTTGCCAACGGAAGAGCCAGGTGAGGCAGCAAGAAGCATTGGGGAGGGGGAAGAATTGTCTCAGAGTCTGATATGCAAATTTACAGCATTAATAGCAATAATCTGCAGGCAAAGTGACTGCCCTGCCCAGAAGACTTTTGGTTTTGTTCCCTCTGACAGCTGCTTCCCTGTAGGGTTGTTAAAAGGTACCTGAATTATTGGAATGGGACTGGTGGTGGCTTCTTTTCCAGTATTTCCCCTCAGGTCTTGCAGAATCCTTTAGCCTGGGCTGTTTAAGACAGCTGGAGCCTGTGTTAACACCACTGTCTCCCACAGTACTCTTAGTGGGGAATGGCCTCAGGTCCTGCTCTGAATCTGAAGAAGAGGGGGAAGATGCTGCCACAGCTGCAGATTCAACTTGTTTTGTGCCTTTCAGTTCTAGAAGGCCTGGAGAGGGCTCACTGCTGGACTCTGCCTCTGCAGATTTGTCCTGAAAGACCAGAGACCTGGAGGGAAGAGGCCACCAGGCACCAGCACAGGGGTGGCAGCAGCAGATGCATCTTACACAGGCTGATGAACAGCAGATACCACCATCCCAGTGGTGGTGGAAATGTGGCCAGCAGGGAGAGCAGAGCAAGCAGTGCTTGGCAAGGCTACACACAGCACAAACAGGAACCAGGCCTGGCTTAGGACTGCAGGGAAAAACACAAGAGTTAGTGTCCTGACTTGGTCTGGGCTTCACCCTGCTGGTGAAGGGCATGTGGATCATCTCCACAATCCTCTCCCACAGGCTAGGAGGGATCCACAGAGCCACACCACGGGGGAGTTTCACTTGCTTGTCATTCCAGAACTGGACTGTAATTTCTTCATCTTCTGAGGCTGTTAAGAGAAAAAGGAAGCAGCCATAAGCAGCTGGCCTGCCTGGGCAGTGCACATAGAGAGATCAGGCTTTGCAGCTTTATGCACTTCCTACTCCTGTCAAGAGGCAGGATCAACCCTTGCCCCTCTCTAACACCTCACCACGATGTCACAGAGGTGAGTGGGCAGCCTGGACAACATCATTAAAACACAGGCCTGGCAGCATCCTTCCTCCCAGTTTGTCATCAGATGAACAAGAAAACGCTGACAGAGTAATTTTTGTTGTTGCTGCCAAAGTTAGCAATGCTGCTCTGAGAATAGTATTTTGGCAAGTCAGTGGAGCTTGACTGTCAGACACAGGAAAAATTAATGAGCTGTTGAAATCTCCTACGTCTGGGTGATAAAATCACCCCCAGATGTACCATTTGGTACAAATGTGAGCATTTAAGCTCAGATGAATGTTTCCTGGAAGTTTTCTCACTTGTATCCATCATGAAAAGGCCACAGTCCTGCACATGGGAGACACAGCTTAGTCCCAGCTACACCCATGGACACAGATGATGACATTTTTATGGGTCACAGCTTCCTCAGGGTCAGCCTGGTGAGCTTACACACAGATATCCATCAGCAGCCCCATCAGCTCCTGCAAGCTTGGAGCAACACTAAGCTGTGGTCTGTGCACCGTTATTTCCCTGGCAGCAGCACTCTGACAAGATTTTATCCTGACAGCCTCACTGGTGTTCCAGAGGAACGAGAGGAGGAAGAGGGTAGCACTTTCCTTACCTCGTAAGGGATCCCTTGTCTCAATGCCTGTGAGGACAGTCCCTGGGCCATACCTGGCCCTATCTGGCTCCCAGGGTGCCAGCACTCTGTCCCCAGGGAGCAAGGAATGCTTCATCCCCTTCACATATTCCAGGATGTCATCCTTTGCTGTTTTTTGCACACACACTGGATGCCTTCCATGTGACATGAATGGTTTGGCAAACTCTACCAGGAACATGCCTCTTTCACTCTGTTACCAGGAACAAAATAACAATTCCACTGAAAAACAGTCCACAATGTGCCAGGTAATGCAACTTTCACTAGGAGACCATCCTGTGCCTGTATGACTAGGCCAACACAAGCCTGAACGGCAGCTAAAGAGTGTGTGGTGTTAGTTCAGCATTGAGACAGCCAAAAAACCTTAGTGAGGCTCACCTGAAAGCAGGTGAGTGAAGCAAATGTTCAGATTCACTGCCACTAGGATATGTGTTTTCTTTCCCAAGAGAAAAAGCTATAGACAAGTGTATTTCACAAACCATGCTCTGTGTGCCAAGGAACAAAGGACACTGAAGCCATTCAGACCTGTTCTTCAGTCATGCCCAAGTCCTTCCTCATTACATACAACACTAGCTCTGCTTCAAGGGGGAGCTGTTGGGAATTTTTATTTTCTTTTATATTAAGGCCTGTCAAGAGGCTTTCCAGCAACAATGAGTCGAGGTCCTTCCCTGTTCTTGAGAAAGAACAGGCTCTTTTTTGTGCTAAGTTTGAAGTGCTAACAAACCAATGAATTAAAGCTTTCACTAACATTTCTGGAAAGACCCTGAGCCATTGGTCTGTGGCTGACTCAAGCTGGACATGTGTACATAAAACACAAACCCTTTTCCTGGGCTGTTGATGGTTCTGTGTCTACACACAATAGCAGCCCCTCCACGGCTGGCAGCAGCACTTGGGCTGGCTGGGCCTGGCTCAGTGCCCAGCACCAGCACAGGGCTGCTCAAGCACCTGCCATCCTGGTGATCTGTTCTCTAATCTCATCAGCTAAACCAAAAACTGCTACACTGAACTCAGGTGGTGTGTGAGGACTGCTCCCTATTACACATCCCCCAGCTACCACAGCGTAGCCATCACTCACCTCTATCTCCTCTTTTACTGTACCACGGTAATAAAACCCATCTTGCTCCCCTCTCACCAGCACAGGCACGTTGCTGTCTGTGCCCCCTGATCCCCCCAGGCTCTTCCAGGCTGGGCCAGGGGAGGGGAGGCAGTGGCTGATCCATTGGCACCTTGAAGAAAAGAAAATGGGTCAGCCCTGAAAGAAATAGATTCTGTAAGTCATGAAAAAATAATCTTGTAAGACTTAAGAACTGGAACACTCCACCTCATTTTGTAGCACTCCCACAGGCCAAACTGTGTGGGAAGAAACACAAAACTTGCTTTTGCTGAGAAAATTCCTTGATCTTGGGGAAAAACACATCAGTGCCTGCTTTTACTCAGATTTCTTTGCTTTGGGGTTTACAGGAAGTGATCCAGGAGCATGCTGGAATCCTGGGCCGGCATTACCTGCACCAGCCCCTTTGCTGTTTGCCTGGCAAGGCAATGCAACCCTTCAGATCAGGAGAAAGGATCCATCTCCAGCACAGAGCCCAGCGTGGGTGCACTCCAGAGTGCTGGAGTGCTGATGGTTTACACTGGAGCATTCAGGGAACAGCAAAGCAGAGAAGTAAAAAACAAAGCTGCTGGTTGATGACAGGCTCTAGTTCAAAACTGGGAAAATAATCCCCTGTCACAAAGGATTAGAAACATTTCATGGAAGATGACTGCTAATGTAAGATGCTTTTATTTATCCCAATAATATTAAAGGAATGTTTCTTTGATGAGTGGCTTACTCAGGCTTTGCTCTTCATAATCTCCAAGGCAGCAAATTACTTTAGTTAATACATCTAAAAAACTGCCAGTGCAAGGGTGGGAAAGCCAAATGATGTTCAAACTGCTAATTTATTAATCTGACATATCAGCCTGGTTTATCCTATTAGATATCATGGAAAAAAACAAATCACAGACTTACACAGGAACTTGATTTTACCTCTGGTGGGTAAGGGACTCAGCGATCCAGGCAGGATACATGACAAAAGAGCTTCTGCAGCAGGGGCTAACTGTGGATATGACACTGGAACATGAGATCTTGTCCAGAGCTGGCCTCACACTGCAGTACCTGTGACCCCTGGTCAGGGACCCTTCCAAACGAGCCATTCTTAGAAAAGCTGTGCCTGCAGGACTCAGTGGTGATCTGTTGGAAGAAAAGAGACAATGCACTGGCATTTCTAACATAAGCAAGTGCTGTCCAGTGTACCTCAAGAATCCAGTAATTTTGATTAATTGTTTGTTTAAAAACACTGAATTCAAAATATTCAGACTGGCATTTGGCCAGATGAGCCCACATCACTTACTTCAGTGATCTTCACTCACCCAAACCCTAACCTTGAAAAAGGGCAGAAGCACCCAAGGAAACTATAAATGCTGTGAAAATCCCCAGGCAAATAATAATTTTCACCTCCCTCCAACATTTGTTTCCCTCTGTAACACTCAGCTCTCTTTTCTTATTCTTACAGTCTTCCATTAAAGCTTTCTTGTACACAGACCCAGCCAAACCTTCCCTGTTTTACAAGCTGAGACAGAAATTACAGCTGAAGTTGACGAGCTGAGTAAATGTGACAGGTTTTGAACTTGATGTTAGATTACATTTCCCTGCTATTTATTTATAGTGATGCATTAAGAGGAAATATTTTGATCTTTCAGCTGTCCTGTCATGTTTTATTAACAGTGGGATTATGGCTTGCAACGAGAAAGAATGAGATGCTCAGATGTGACAAGTTATAACTATTCAGAGGCTGTCACAGTAAGATCAATGATGTGATGCTATCTCTGGTAATTTCAAAAGATATAGTAGACAAGCTTCTATTAATTTTTTTCTTTTTAAATATTGCTTAGAAACACTTAGGATAAAATTTGCATGGAAATTCAACAACATATAAAATTTAAGTGCTTAATTTATTTTACAACATGCAGGTTAAGCACTCATGTTTAGATGATATTCTGCCTCATATCTAAGAAATATGATCTGAAAGTCTTTTTTATGGAGACTCCCAGATAGATACATAATTTCAGAAAACTAGCACAGCAAACCCAGCAAGAAGAGTGGATTAACTGCTGCAAAATCCATCTTTATGTCAGCAAATCAGCACAATATATCCACTTATTTCACAACTGCACAAAGTCCTACCATAAACTAAAACTAGATGGATTCAGTAATACTTTGCAAAGAAAGGCAACTATCACCTCTGCATTAAAGCACATTTTAACACCATTCAGATGAGAGCAGGGACCCCTATTTTTTCACAAAACAGTGCATGATGCTGGATTTTTTCTGGATAACTCCAAGTACTTCAACATAGCAGTATTTCAGACTTACCAGCTACTGGTAACACTACATCTGGTCCATTTGGATTTAGCCTGAGTGCAGAAATCTCACCGTTTTGCCAGTTGGACACAGGAAGCCTTTTGGTGCCAGTGTTTCCCAGTTGCTATGGAGGTTGCCACAGCTGTTACTCCCAGGACTGGACATCCTGACATCACTGGTTAAAACCCAGCAGAATGTGACTTCAGAGAGGACCATTTGACTGCCACACATTTTCTCAATTTTCAGCTCCCCATGGATCTACTGCACTGCAGGAGCAGGGAAGGCATTTTAAGAGAGTTCAGTGTCCTCTATGCTTCTACCTATGATTGCAGGGCAAAAAACAGCATCAAAGTTACAGTTCAGACTAAGGAAAATTCTTAAAAAGGCTTACCACCACAAGGTGTGATAAATAAATTGGTTTGAAATGTGCACAGAAAGGTTGAAGCTGAGACAAACCAAGGTCAAAGTAAGGGGGAAGGATTAATGAATTCCACCCCTCTTACAAAGTGCCTATCAAAAATATGTCACATTATGATGCAGAAATCTACCTGTTAAGCTCAGCTCTGCTGATCCCTAATTTTCACATCCTCCTTAAAAGAAAGACAAAGAGTTGACTTTTGTGGGTTGATTTTTAGTTTAGTTGGTGTTGTTTGTGGTTTTTTGGGGGGAGGAGGTGCTTGGACTACTTAATTGCCTTTTTTTATCCATGTTTCAATTCCCTGCTATAAAAACAATGTAACAGGGTGCGATGACTGCAGTTAGGGACAAGGATACATCATTTGGGAAGCCTGTAACCATGTTTTTGTACATTTTGCTGCGCAGACAGCCTACATGCTCTCATGCTGTCAGCAGAATTATTTAGTATCAGCGATTTCCTTACACAGAGTAAATGCTAAAGACACTTTATCAGTTGTGAGCTAACCTCTCTTCATTATCCTCACACAATTCTATTTTATCATACTTAACTGAAACCATCAGCAGTACAGAGGAAGAGACTGGGAGGCTGGGGAAGACCACTCCACACCTCAACAATTATCAAAGTCCCAAAGTCTCTCTTTATACTGTGTATTGCGTAAGCAGTCTTAGTAGTTTTTAACGGCACTGACATCTATAGAAGAATCCAATTTTCAATAGAAATTACGCAAAGTCAAAAGTTTTCAATGTGATTAAAATATTCACTAAAAAGAAAATGATGGAACAGCACTTGCAAACTTCGTGCTCTTCCTATGTTCAGTAACTGCTTCAGAGAGCTCCTACCCTACTCTATTTTTCTCCTTTTAAAACTAAATTATCCTTTCTTTTGGCATCTAACACTCCTTGGAACCTTTAAAGAGATATTTTAAAAGAAACACTGGCAATTAGACTGAATATTTTAAGGAACTGCATGTGAGAGTAAACCAATAACATTAGAGAAAATGAGAAGAATCTCGTAAGTACAAACATTTTATTTTAAAGCATGCAGGTTGTGATGATACATACAGCTACTTCACACATATAGGTGTTACATTTTCAGCTTGGTGACAAATTTAGAAATGCGTTCTGATTTTCATGAATTAACTTAGGTCATTCAGCTGAGATTATCCCAGCTGTCTCTCATATCTAAGTGTAGTTACTATCTGCAACGTTAAAGCTCTTGTGTGGGCTGGTACTGACGTGTGCCACGATCTGCTCCTAGGAAGTGTCAGGAACACACACGTCATTAACAGAGTGGCTACTACATTCCCAGACAGGATACCTCTGGCTGCCTTTGGAACACTTCAGATGGTCTTCAAAAACTGGATTTGTTTGTTAGTGGCTTTAGGTGCTTGGTTTGACTCCATGACACCGTTTGCTGCCACCACAGAGTCAGAGCACAGCACAGACTGGAGGTACCTAATGTATTTTATAGCAGCACGGAGGGTCTCCACTTTGCTGAGCCGTTTCTCCAAGTATTCCTTGGGCAGGTGGTGCCTCAGCTTGGCGTAGCCTTCATTGACACACTTAACACGCTGCCTTTCCCTCTCATTCCTCTTCCTGATGAAAGCTGACCCGTAGGAGTACTCACTTTTGTGGAGACTGGGATGAGGTATTTGGTAGGGAAAGGGGCAGGGCTCACTGTAGAAGGTCTCCGTGATGAGATGCTCTGACATGAAAGGGAGGAATGACAAATCTTCAGACAAAGGAACCTGGTTTGGTGTTTCTGGGTACACATGAAAGGTGACCAGTGGGTCTGCACAGAAAGGCCTTGCCAGCTGGATGTGCTGAGCCTCAGCACAGAAGAGGTTACAGTAGTTTTTGCCATCCATCAGGTTCTGCATTTAGCCTAGAAACACATAATTACAGAATACTTTAAACAACTCACACTGAACAGTAGAAAAAACTCACCTGGGCTTACCAACACTTGGCCTTGCTGACATTTTCCAGAAGAGATTTTTTTAATGCATTTGTGACATTTCAGAATGGTGCTGGAAGATTAGGTAGAGCAGACAACCTCCCATTTGAAAAGTACAAGAAAGTGCAAGTCAGTCACATTGATTCAATCAATACACAACAGATATTAATATAAAGCCATTAAAGTTTCCTAAAGGAAAGAGCAAGCTGTCTCCTTTCACCTCAGCTTTCGAAATTACTTGTATGTATTCCATATAGGTCTAGCTTGCTCCAAATCCACTGAAAGTTACATGTCTACAGACAACAAACAAAGCAGGCCAACATCTGAGGCATTCTCCCCACCCCTTTCCCCTTCCTGAAAAATACTAAACCTACAGTTCCAGTAAGAGGCTCCCTATTCATACCAAAGAGCCTTGAAAGACAAATTATTTGTCTTTCTATTCACTCGATATCACATTAAATATATCATCTTAATAAAATGGAAAACTTGTGCAGAGAATGGATCTCAATCTTAATTCCACATCTGTCAAGTATTACATCCACTCATACAAAGATTTACAAGAAGTTTAGAGAATTTAGAAAGATGAGAGAACTTCTACTAAATCTAACATCTCCTTGGGTCCTCACATTCCTTCTCCACTCACCTGCAGATTAAACACAGACATGAAATACTAAAAACAATCCTACAGCTTATTAAAGGAAAAAATTAATGTCCTAGTAATACAAAGAAGGGATGGCACACAGTTGTTGGGGCCCTGCAGACTGGCCTACCCTCATACCCTCTCTTTAGAGCAGCATTACAGCAGGTGTAACTACTCAAATCACCCTGATATGTTTATTACAAAGATAATCTTGCAATGGTTTATAGAAAGCTCCATTATAGCACCTTCCCAATATCATTATTCAAACAAACAGCTGAACATCAGCCAAAGTGCTGAGAATGTAATGACTGTTACCTAATAGCTTCTTAAAATGCATTTGAAATAACCAGTTAATTTTTAAAGAATCACCGTGAGACACCCTCACAGATTGCAACCAATACTTGCCTACACAGAATGATCCAAAAATGCTCTTACTCACCATCCACTTGTACATCCATACATTGCTGTCTAAAGCACTTAGGTTTTCTTAGGAAACCACACCTGAACATTAAACTAGGTTACTAGAAACTGCTGGATTCCATACTCACAGAAATCTGGCAAAGTTTCAAATGTTCCAATCACAGTTCCATAACATAAAAGGGATTCCCTTAATCCTTCACAAGGATATGGGGATAATATGTTTTCTAATGACTTCATACCTGCCACATTTATACAGAGACTTTTTACTTGGTATGGACCTATCATCACAAGCTATTCTATAAAAATGCCTCTGTATGCAGAGTTGTCTCTTTTTCTAATGCACATAGATTTCACAACAGAAATCCTGTGAGTGAAGAATTAATTTATAGCTGTTAGGCATGAGTGGGAGTCCCATGCATCTTAAACAGGTACTTCTGTAGGTAGGCTAAAAGCATGAACACACATCCATTTCACATTAATGTGCATGCAAAAAATTCAGAGGTGAATATGCACTCCTCATAAAATGAAAACAGTAGACAGTCAACTTTTCCTTTCCTACTTACACAGGTTGGGTTATTGCCTAAAAACTTTCTGCTGCTTACAACTGAAAAACACTGAGGAAGAAGAGTCTGTTACATAGCAAAAAAAAAAAAAAAAAAGGAATGGCACAACAACACTCCAGAACAAGAAACCAGAACCAACACAACCCCTCAAGAAGAGATACTTGCACTTGCACAGAACTGGCACTTCTGCTGTGTAACAGTATTACATAAAACAGTTACCTGCTGCCTCAATACCTGCACAAAGTGCAAATTGCAAGCGTGAGGAACATTTTCGTGTTAGACTACAGACTCACCAGTCCTCAGATGAAAGTAAAATCCAGGGAAACAAGATGTGCTGTCTTAAGAGTGATGAATACCTGAAAATATCTGAATGATATTTAAAAAGAAAAAAAAAATTAATGTTCCATTTTTATTACACCTTATTAAATAAGAGATCACATAAAACAGAATTCATTAAAAAGCTATGAAAACACTGTTAATAAATGGCTGGTAGAAGTGATTTACAAGAACACTGATATTCAGTGAAGATCTGTGGCTAGATACAGCAACATGCAAGTTTCTTACCTGAATTATATGTAGCTTGTTCCACTGAGTCAATGACTGCTGCAATTTATAGTCAATTGACAACATGCAAAGTAGCTTACAGTTAGATCTGCTCATTTCTGGTTGGGCTTTTCCACCCACACCACAGCTATGATGGCAACAAAACTTGGCATTAAGGGCTAGAAATTTTGAAACTGTTATTGAACACATCCAGATTACCTGAAACAGTAATCAGGAATGTAGTTTATTCACTTCCTGTTTGCATTCTACTGCGGACTACTACAGTATAGTAATGAAAACACAAAGCAGTATTTTCATTTATTGGCATTTTGTACTCTAATGTCTAAATATAACAATCAGCTAGAATTTAGGTAAACATTCACCATCAAGGCATAAGCAAACTAACTTCCATAGCTTCATTTTAAACATAGAAAACTAGCATTTATTTAGAAATTTGTGATGGATTTCTCTCCACTAGAAGTGAGGACACATTATTAGTCACTTAATGCCTTTAAATTTAATAATTATACCTGTAATTTTGGGAAATTCTCATAGTGTTAAGCATAACACCATACAAAAGGTGAATCTATATAAGAAGAGAAGATTTGAAAACAGTGAGCCAACAGCAGCAAGACAAGTTTTGCTTAAAAAGAAGAAACAGTATGGAATCTATAATGCAATGTATACATGTACACAGATGCTACATACATCAGTATACAGCTGTCCAATTGTACAGGTGCAAGGAAATAGGACATAGTCTTAAGTGTCAGTCCTGTAAAATGTGGGAATTTAGAAGATAATCTCACTGTTTGGCCCTTCTATTGATAAAGTATAATCACACAAAAAAATCCAAAATCAATCCAGTTTAGCTTAAAACCGTAAAGTACTGTAAGATTAGAAATATTTGTACTACCAAAAGAGGTCCATGCTTCTTGTGACTGTCATCCATCAAGGAAAGAAAGTTTCATGTTCTGCTGCTCCTGTGTGGGCCACAGTGCTGTATCCAAAATCCCCCTTCCCACACCAGCTTCAGGCCTCATGGGAAAGGCAGCTAAGAGGTAGAATAGCTCCCAGGACTGGTAAACAGGCAGATATTCAACAAACAAGGCATGTATTCAACAAACAGGTTGCATTATTTTTCCTTAGTGGGCCCTAAGTACATCAGTGTCATAAGCAGTAACCAAACAGCACCAAGTGAGCAACTTCCCACTCATTGGGGCAATGTTGAGCACAAAAACTGAACACAAGCCTGACTTTATTTCTCTTGACCTGTCAATCCTTGTGCAGTTTTTGGGTTTTTTTTAATTTAAAGCAAGAATCCTGTGAATCCACCAATTCACCACCTGTTTTAAATCCCTCCAGATTAACTCAGTTTTGGAAGTCTACAGGACTGACATGAAAACAAAGCTCCATATCTGCAGAAGAGCTCAGTCAGTGCAGATGTTGTTATGGCGCAATTGTGTTTGCAGACCTAACCCGGCAGAGCTATGAGTGCAGGTAGAGTCTGTCCCCCAAGCATGGAGTAAGCAAGCCAAAACTGCCCCCAAAAACAGAGTATTCTTCCATTTACCACCTCCTTCCACACCAGAACTGAAAACTGTCACACAATAATGCAACTACACATGCACAGCCACATCTGAGTCAGGGATTAAAAACTTTTCAATTAGCAATTTGATGAGCCTTTCTTTACCTAATCACTGAACAAGTGCATATTTCTACTCTGAAGTGCTTTTATAGATGGAATTTACATGCAGCATAAGGATGAAGAAAAATGATGACAAACTGATAATGCAGATCCATTTTTCGAAAATCAGTTTTATCTTTAATTGTTACATTCCAAAGGGGATATATGAAAGTTAGTCATCTAGCAACTGTATAACCTCTGAAGAGAGATGAGTACAGAGTCACAGATAAAAAAATACACCTAACTCCCAAGACGACAGGTGCTAGAGAAAGTATGTGCCTTACACCATCAATCCAGACAAATGCAGGAAGATTTTTATAATAAATATTTCATCATAAACTAACTCCTGAGACCTTACCCATGAAAAGAAAGGGAAAGATTTTTAAGAGCTATCATACACCTACAATATATTAAGCTATTAAAGCAAAATAGAACAAAATGTCAACACTGTCTTGAATGTGCACTGCATTTGAATTTATCTACATCACAGTACTTAAAATATGCAGCTTCAGGAGTCAGTGTCCACTTATGTTTTGCCTTAAATCTGCAGACATCACTTGCCATACAAGCACCTTGAAAGTACGAGTGCAAGAAACCAAATAATGAACACAGCCAGCAGGGTTTCATTCTGTGAGACCAAAATTACAACTGCAAGGCTTTGATTTCCAGTACCTAGCATCAATCAGCAGAAAATCCAAGAATATTTACCAAAGGTCTTTACAGAAAGTGATTAGTGAGTTGTAAGTAATTACTGTGTTCCCAGGTACTTTTTAACCACATAAATAGTAGAGAGAAATATATAGTTAAAAACCACCATGAAGTCACAACTGTAAATAATGTACCACAGTGGCAACCCAAGGTATCTAAGGGTTTGTTTTCAGTTTTTTTAGTAAAATCCATTTGAAAACGTAAAGATTTAAGCTTTTGGTTAACTAATCTTTTTCAACTCCTTCCACTCCAGTACATTCCTTCAAAGTTCAAATACTTTTTTAATTTTTTTTTTTTTTTTTTTTTTTTAAAATCAATAACAAATCATTCAAGAAAACTCTTCTGAATTGGCAGGATCAGGAAGACTTCTGTCAGCTCTTTCCACTAGTCCACATGCCTGGAGCTGCTTCCCTGAGCCCCACTTAGCTCAGCACAACGTGACGGTCGAAGACAGACTTGCGCTGCTCCTGCACCTGGAGCTTCCAGCGCTGCTGGGCGTACTCCACCTTGTTCAGCACGTTGGCGCGGCTCCGCGAGCGCGCCAGCACGTCGTGGGCGTTGGCAAAAGGCTGGTGGTCCTGCAACGGCAAAAATCCCCAGTTACACCCCATTACTTCCAGCCACAGGAGTCTTTTGTGTCCTTACATTCCACAGCATGTGGGTGTTGGTTGGGGTTTTTCTTTTTTTAAGGTAAACGAGACGTTCCAAGGAGTTGGTCAGGAACAATGACCAAGCACGTTTTGGAATCGTTGGAACTGTACTTCAATTTCTCACTCACAGGTTTCCCAAACAGACCACACTTCATTGTACTGTCAATTACCTGCTGCCCAGAGACACGGCGAGCTGCAGGATGAGATCAGTCCTGTACCCATTAGCAGCCCAGAGCAGACTCAGGCACCCCCATTACTGTGGTGAATGCACTTCATAACTGAATTAGGGTCAGTTCCCTGCCAGCTCCTGGCCATTTCCTGCCAGGCAGCTCAGGATGTTCACACACAGCTTCTATATCAAACCAACACACTCTGATGTTTACCAAACTAAGTCTATTGTGCTGAGCTGTCTGAAGGTGCAGTGTCAATACAGCTGTTTAAGTGACAAAGCTCAACAAGAACTGAGCACTTGTTTAACATTTACTCTGTTTTCTAACAGTACCTGCAAGGCTTTATTTTCTGCTAGCAAATATAGCCAAGTTATAAACAGTAAGAGTTGGAACTGAATTTCTTATTCAACTATTAAACTGTTTGGACAAAGTCATGCTGCTAAAGCTACAACAGAAAGCATCATATATACAATGCCTAATGAAAAATAACATAATTATGTCCTGTATTAAATAATTGCCTTTTTCTATGCCTACACTTCATTTCTTTTTTTTTTAGAACACTTTTGAAGACATTTACATTAATAGATACTTTAGTTCTGATATGACTGTTTGGAGCAGCTCAGTGACATTCATAAGGGACCTTAAATTATGTTATGTTCACAGAACAGCTACAGCAAAACACAGCATTGGTTAAGATGGGTCCAAAATTTAAGGTAAATTCATTCTGCAACTAACCTAAATTTTGCCGTGGGACTTATTTCACTTCTTCCACCTACAACCAAAAGAGTAACTCACATTTGGAGGCATTAAGATAATTTATCTAAGGTATAAATTGGTCTGAGGTATAGTGTGCAGCAGAAGCTCCCTTAATGGGAACTGCCCCATTTGCTATAAGAATGCAGACAGAGGAAGAGTCTTCAAATACCTCCTTTCAAAAAAAACCAAACAACAAACCCTCAACCCAAAATCCTCCTAGGGGTGACTGGGAAAATCTTATGTTGTCAATACAAAGACAGTTGAAACATGTCTACATGTCATACACGGGGAAGTGCAGAAACAGTGGGACAATCATCAGCCATCCTCACCTAAAAAGGCGTTTCTGTTTGCTAAGGGGACAATTAAGTATTCAAAATTAAACATTTTCCTAGGTAATAGCTTTTATCAGCTATGCTTTATGTACGTTGATTTCACAACAAAAGCATGGAATTGTTACCCAGTGCTAGAGATTGGAAAGGCCAGTAACGAGAAGAAACCGTATCATTACTGGATTACTCCCCTTCTCCCAAAAAAAACCCTCTTCTGATCTGTTGGAATATACTGTCACATTTTGATTTCTGGCTGTAATACTAAGAAATTATTTCAGCATCTATCAATATTCTGCTTCATTATAGCAATTTCTTCTTGAAGTTTTAGCATCAAGAAACTCAAACTGGAACAACAGAAGATGCAACCCCCGTACTTTCCTCTTGTAGAGAGCAATCTAAGCAGTAAGCACTTCGCATAAAAATGATTACTGGCAAGACTGGATCATTAACTTCTAAAAAGCTGTACTCCCGTATATTCTTACCCCCATTCCTACACTGTTTCTCCTCTGTGAAAACAATCTGTACCTAGAGCTGGTGTAATTGAAGCAGTTCTCACCTTAGTACTATCTAGCCCAGTGAAAAATGAAAGAGTGGCTTCACAGAAGTCATCACACACCTTTCTTTTCCTGTCCCAGCAGGAAAACATTTACACTGCCTGGCAAAAAAAAGCTGCTCACCCCAAAGAATTATTTATCAACCAACCTTTATGCTAGCCAAATGCACAAAGACTCTGGTGAACTCACCCCAATGTCTTCATCGCTTTGTATGAGCTGTGAATGTCCAAGGAGATGCCTCTTCAGGATAGGTTCCACCAAGGTAAGGTACACCATGTACAGAAGAAGAAGGCCCAAAATGGACAGGTATATGATGATTGTCACCTACATTATGGAAGCACAGTTTATAAAAAGATTGGGACATTTCCTCCCCAGTCTCAAACAGGCAGCAAGTACCAAAAGATGAGTACAGGCAAAGTTTGATCTTTGGTAGTGTCACCAGATGACTTAAAACCCAGAAAGAGAGGAAAATCAACAAACTACAACATGGTATTAAAAGGGTTTGGGGCAGCTCAAAACAGTGAGACCTTGCAAAGAATCTTAGCCTATGCCTCTTTAAACAATTCAGTATTATAAATGTCACTTCAACTAAGACAACTGTTCAGCCTGGCCATTAAACTGGTGATAAATTTGGGGCATCACCCAATGACCTCCCATTCTCTAGCTAGACCTGCATTCAGTCATCCAGCAATGTAGGAAGGCAAAACAAAACACAAACTTCAAAAACCTCAAAATAAAGTAGTCTGTGTTGTCAAAGAACAAAAGATATACTGCAGTCTATTCACACCAGTCCAGGCCTCAATGGGACAAGAATGTGAAGAGCACAGAAAACATCTGTTAGAACAAACATGGATAAAGAAAATTTATAGTAAGAAAGCTGCATAATGAGACACCCTCTGAAATAATAAGGAAAACAAAGCCCAGAGCTTGACAAAATATCTTAGAAGACTCAGAATTTTAGCAAGGTGTAAAGTTTGATCTCAAAAACTGAGGTCTTCAATAAAGGGTCTTGGGTTCAATTCTTCAGCTAAAGTTTGATGCTACTGTTACTGCTCAAGATTGGGAATAACTACTACAAAAAAAGTTACATTTTAGGCTGCCTTAGAAACGTTTTCGCTGTAAAAACAGTATTCCTCTAAAAGACACCAGACATATTTACTAAACAGTTGAAGTCTTTAGACTCACTCTGCTTTAGAATCACTCTGCTTACCTTAATTGTGACTGAGCTTCTCTCCTCATATTTGCACTCACAACGTAAACAATATGCTTCTACGTCGGGTCCAGGGACAGGCATAGGCTCCACCACATGGAGACAATCACTGAGGAAACACAGAAACTGCCCTGTCAGTTTTGAGCTGGCTTTAGCTGGGCTGTTCCACTCTGCTGCAGGAGCTGAGAAGCCACCTTTGCTTAAGCTCAGTTGTTCTAAACTGCAAGCACAAATAAATCACTACGCCACAGTTATTTCAGTTAAACGAGAAATTCAGCTACTGACAAGCTCTAAACAAGTTTTAAGATCTTTCTAACTCAATATAGTGTCTTGATTTTTCAGTGCAAGTATTAAAGTTGTTAGCAGAACAAGTCCAAGGATATGAATCCAGCACAAACGCATCATTTGACACTGACATAATGGATAAAAGTAAATTCCAGCTACTAATTCCACTTTTTTCTTCACCATACCCAAAAGAGCCTTATTCCATCCTTTCACTGTCTGAAGGGAGATTAGCCTCTCTTTGACATTCATGAACTGAATTTCCTTTTTCTTCTCATCACAAGGTACAGACAGTGTAAAAAAAAAAAAAAAAAAAAAGGGAAGTCAGATGGTTTGTTTCTCTAAGCAACAAGACAGTGAATAAAGAGCATTCGGCTTGCAGCAAAAGCATTTGACTTAAAAGATTACCAAATGTAAGTCAGTCCCCTGTGTAAAAGTGTGGTAAAAGTGTGGTTGACAATTATGGCACTCTATAGCACAGCACTAAAATCCAGCTGCCATGAGACAACTGCTTCCAACAACAACTTATGTAATGTTGGTTGTTCTGCTGACTCAGGGTGTTATTCAGAGTTCAGACCCTCAGGGTCCCTGCAGAGCACTGACAGAACCAAAATCCTGTTTCATCTTTTTCCTGGTTACCTCAGTGTTGGCACAGTCAGCAGCAGGTAGTGAAACAAAAGGCCTGAAGTGACAGCAGCAGCCTGGGACTCAACTACAGTGCTGCAAACACTCAGCCAGGCACCAGCTCATCTCTTCTGTCTTCTTTGTATTTCTTCATAGCTGCAATTGCTGAGTGCCACCTCACAGCCTCTGGAGGGGAGTGGAGGGTTTATTTTTCTCATTTATGTGAAACCAGAATTACATTCTCCTCTGTGGAAGAATGCAGCATTCAAGCTACAAAATCAAAAATCAAGATATAATCTGTGCAACTGCTGTTCCTATGACTGAAAGCTTGCATCAATACACTGCCCAAGTATAGCAGAAATCTTTTGTGTTGCTTAAGTACACTAGGAAGTCTGTTACTAAGAAGACAAAAAAATATTAATATCAGCATTTTTTCTTCTCCAAGTCAGCATTTCAAGTTGCTAGAAAATGCAAAATCTACTGGAACCTCACAAAACTCCAGAAACAACAGTCCCTAAATTATGGGATAGTTTTCAAGAGTAGAGCAAGCAAAGACAATACTCCCAAGTACCCCAGTTCCAGGTTTGTGCTCCCTTGCCTTTACACCATTCCAAATCACTGGATTCAAAACACACCACTTTCTTCCCTTCTACTACTTCCAAGTCTAAATAAATCATTAAACATGCAAGCAAGCAAACCAAAACAGAAGACAGGGCAAAAACTATAGGGTTCAAGCCTTGTCCCTTGCAAGAGCTGAATTCTGGAGTACTTTTGAAAGAAAAGATCCAGTAAGTTATGAAAAGGCTCTAGTTTGTCTTGGCACCACCATAGGAGAGTCACATGTAATGACTACAGAACAATCCTTTAACCAGTAAGAGTTATTATCATTTTGCATGTGCCACACACACTCACCAGTCTTTCTGTGAAACGTTTTTGTTGTAAATATGGCCTGAATGGTCCTTGTAAGGAGGGCAGATGCATTTACACCGGACATCCTCAGAATTCTAAAAGTGAAGTAAACAACATGCTTAGAGCAAATTATCATCAGTTATTTTACTAGTTATACTGTCAGGGGTACAGAAAGCATTCCCCACATAATACTGGAAATATTTAACACAAACTACTTGCAAGTATCTTTGACTCAGAACTTCCCACAAGTTAAAGAACCCTTCTGAATTACTAATCAAGTAGAGCAATTTGTCAAGTAACACTATTATTTGAGATAGAAACATATTCTTGAGGGGGAAAAATGGAGTTTAAGCTCATTCCTCTTTTTAAGAAATACCACACATGCTGAAATTGCTGATATTGATTACTCAGCTATTCAGCTGGTTAACAGGTACAGTGATGAGTTTAACATGCATGAAAAGAACACTAAACTTATTTCAGCCAATACTAAGAGACAAAGGATAACTGTGGCTTACCTAAAGTTCAAGGCAATTTCTAGAGGCATTACAAAAGAATGTGTGAACAAGTAGTGGTAATGAAATTCTACACTGAACAGCCAAGTCAGAGTAACACTAAGCGGGCACAGGGCAGCTGGAAAACCTTGACTGCACTAGCACAGAATCATAGAAATGCTTCGGTTGGAAGGGACCTTAAAGATCATCCAGTTCCAACTCTACTGCCACAGGCAGGGACACCACCCACTATCCCAGGCTGCTCAGAGCCCCATCCAAGCTGGCTTTGAACACCGCCAGGATTGGGGCATCCACAGCTTCTCTGGGCAACCTGTGCCAGTGCCTCACCACCCTCACAGAGAAGGTATCCAATCTAAACCTACCCTCTTTCAGTTTAAAACCATTCCCCACTGTCCTGACACTACAAGCCCATGTAATCAGTTCTTCTCCATCTGTCTTACAGATTTCAGGTACTGGAATGATTTCAGGTACTGCAATTAGGTCACCCTGGAGCCTCCTCTTCTCCAGACAAAACAACCCCAATTTTCTCAGCCTTTCCTCACAGCAGAGGTGCTCCAGCCCTATGATCACTTTCATGGTCTCCCCTGGACTCGCTCCAGCAGCTCTATGTCCTTGCTGTGCTCGGGACCCCAGCGCTGGGTGCAGCACTGCAGGTGCGTAAATACACCCCATATCCTACACACTATACACCAAACCACTTCTGCTCTCGCCACAGAGAAGTCAAACAGCTGACTACTATTAAAAAGGAGAAAATTCAGACACGCGGGCTGTAGAACACTCTGACTGTAAAAGACACGGTGTTCTCTGCCCGTCACAGAGAACTGCGGTAATAGTCCCAAATACTCACCCAGCAGGACCAAGAGCAGAGCGGCTGCACCCACGGGAGCTGGGGCAGGCCCGGCGTTCAGCCCGACCCAGTCCCGAGAACAGCAGCTCCATCTCCACTCTCAGTTTTGTGTCACGGTGTCCCCGCGCACCACGGCAAAGCGACACCAACGCCGACGAGCTGAAGGCGAGCGCAGCAACCGGGGCTGGCGCCGAGGCCGCGCCGCCGGGCCCTGCTCCTCCGCCGAGCGGGGCAGGGCAGCACCCGCACGAAACCACCAGCCGCGGCCTTCCCCTACAGCTGCCCGGGGCAGCAGTGGGGCCGGGAAGGCGGAACCACCCGCGGGAACCGAGCGCCCTGCGGGGGCGGCGGACGGGCCCGGTACCGGGGGCACCACCGTGACCCGTCCGCGCCGCCCCGCTCACCTTGGCCTCGGCGCCCAGCGCCGCCAGTAGCANCTCTGTGGCCGCTTTATCGCCGCTCGTCGCCGCCGGGCCGCCGCCGGGCCCCCGCCGCCATCACTTCCGCCTGCCGTCGCCCTCACGTGGGGCGCCGTCCGCCGCGGTGGCGGCCCCGCGGGAACGGCGGCGCCGCACCATGGTTCCGGGGCGCGGGCCGCCCGGCACAAAAATGTTCCTGGAATGGTGGAATCATCAGGGTTGGAAAAGACTTCCAAGATCATCCAGTCCAGCCACCAATCCAGCACTGTAACCACTGAACCATATCACCCAGCGCCAGATCCAGAACCCCGCTGAACCTCTCCAGGCACGGTGACTCCGCCACCTCCTTGGGCAACCTATTCCAATGCCTGACCACGCTGACTGAAGATTTTTTTCTAATATCTAATCTGAATATCCCCCTGTCTCATCTTAAGGCCATTTCCTCGGGTCCTCTCACTGCAGGCACGGCAGAAGAGACCAGCCCCCACCTCACTGCACCCTCATTTCAGGCAGGTGGAGAGAGTGATGAGGTCTCCCCTGAGCCTCCTCCAGGTTAAACAAACCATCTCCCTCAGCCACCCCTCATAAGACATATTTTCTAAGCCTTTCAGGAGCCTTGTTACTTTTCTCTGGACACCTTTTAGTATCGACTTGTTCTTTTTAAAGAGAGGTTAGGCTGACTGACCTGTTATTCCCCTGATCTTGGCCCTATTGGAATGGGTGAGAAGTGATTATTAGCACCACTCTAAATGAGATGTGTGAGCAGCACATAATCCAGTCTTTACACATCTGAACACATAGTCCTATAAATCCTCATGCATTTTATAGACAGCCGTTTTCTCTGAGAAGACGTGACTAAAATCCAGCAATGTTCCCCATTTGTCATGTGATTGTTAATTACTTCCACCCAAGAGCTGTGTTCACCTTCTTGCTGAGGGCGGCCAGCCTTGGTGAGAAGCGGCATTTCCAGCTGTGGTCCCTAGGACCTGGCAGATTAAGCAATCCACGAGTCTTCCCTACTTGTGTAGGGATCCCAAACCCACCTGACACTGCCAGGGCTGGAGCCAGCCTGTCCCTGGCACAGCAGCCACTGCTGAACAAGGGTTTGAGCCCAGCCTTGGAAACAGCTTGGGTTCGCCTCAGCCCCTCTGACACCTTGCCAGAGGAACAGCAGGCTGTGTGACTCAGCCCATTTATTCCTTCTCCTCCTTCCCATACCTTGTGTCTTTCTGGTAGCCATTCCTGTACCACTACAAGAAAAGTGGAGAGGCGCTGTTTACAAGAGTGACAGGACAAGGGGAATGGTTTCAGACTGAGAGTAGGTTTAGATTAGATATTTGGAAGGAATTCTTTACTGTGAGGGTGGTGAGGCACTGGCACAGGTTGCCCAGAGAAGCTGTGGATGCCCCGACCCTGGAAGTGTCCAAGGCCAGCTTGGATGGGGCTCTGAGCAGCCTGGTCTAGTGGAAGTGTCCCTGCACATGGCAGGGGGGTTGGAACTTGGAGGATCTTTAAAGTCCCTTCCAACCAAAACCATTGTCCATGGTTCTCTGTCTGAACTGCTCAGCAGCAAAACTGTACACGGCCAAAAGCTGCTCTGTTTCCCCTCTCCCTCCCCAGCCCCCACTTGGTGGCTGTAATTTCATAATCCTTTCAATTCAATAGACTTTTCAGCTGTGCTCTTCACTCCTTCCTAATACATAGGTTGTGTAATACTAGCACTGCATCAGACATCTCGGGGAAAGGAGCTCAAGTTACTATGGAAACTCAAAACACCTTTATTTAAAATCCAGGGAAAATTGCCAGCAGACTGTAATGAGCACACATCAGGTTTCAGCCTTAGCCAAACAATTTGTCTATTTAATCACTGTATCTGCAGTGAAAGTGTTTTGAAGCGTGAAGGTGGCTCTGTGTCTTCCCCACCACCCACAACCACAGTCTACGATGGGCAGATTGACTGCTGAGTTGAAAAACATGCTGAATCTTTAGAAAAACACGGATCACATTTTGAGCTGAAGTAAACAATATGCAGTTTCAGAGGCATGCCTTTGGAAGAGTTTGGTGTAGGAACAGAGAGCCTGATAAACTAATTTTTTAACCCATTCAGAGAGGTCTGATACACAGGTAACAAATGTGCTTTTATTTGGGTGGCTGGAACAGCCCTTGGGACCCTCAAGCCCAGTATTGGAGCTTCCTCAAAGTCAGGAACACCAAAAAAAGGAAACAGAAACCTGTGAGCCACAGGCTCTTGATGCTGCAGGAGGTAAAGATTACTTCTTCCAAAAGATGAGTCCATTCTTCCTCTAGAAAACAATAACAAGTGATTAAGTAAGCAAAGCTTCTGGATGAATGATTAAGAAAAGACCACTGGGAATTTCTGTCTTAACATTTAGATTTTTTTTCAGTTTGTTTCAGTTCATTTTTTTAATGTATTTGTCAGCACACCAGTATCAGAAGCAATACTGTTAATCTACAGTTAAAAAAAAAAAAATGTTATAATACAATTAAAAAAAAAAAAAAAAAAAAAAAGAGGAAAGACAGCTAAAAAATGTATACAAAAGTTGATTTTAAGGAAATTATTAAATTATTACCATGACCATAATTGCTTTTCAGCTTGCTACTCTTCCAGAAGGGCTGAAGATGTCTTTCATTTTCAAGAGAGCTCTCACTGGATTATTGGCAGAGTGTGAGCTTTAGTGGCAGCAGACTGCTCCCTGCACTGCCAGCTCTGTCCTTACTGGACCAATCTTCTTCAAGTTAGTGGAGCTGAGCTCTCTCATCTAGTTTGCTTTTTAAAAACAGCATACACCCTGCTTTAATGGCAAGATTTGTTTGAGGGTTTTAACTATACACTGGCCTCTCTAAGCTGAACCTTGCACTTTGCTATCAGCGTGCTGTGTTGAATTGGGGGTTACAGTTTTGTACTTGCTCTCATATTTGTCTCCACCACCAATGCTCACACACCGAGTGCCCCCAAGAGCTGCTGGCAGTGTGCTTGATCATTCAAAGGCTCTGCCTCTGAGGCTCTGGGGAGGGGGCAGCCCTGATCCCCCCCAGCCATGGAGGTGTGAGCTGTGGGGTGCATCTCTCTGGGCTACTGGGGCACAGCCTGAACTGGGTTTTGGGAACAAGGATCAAGGCTGTGCAACCAAGACACAGCCCAGGCTGTGCATCTCTAGGCGTTGGGCAGGGCAGCTGCCCCAGGGCCACATCTTTCCTGCTCAGTCATCTCACAAAAATAGCTTATAAAGAGCTTTGTATTTCCAGGCACTCTACGTGCAGAGCGAGCTCCTGCATTTCCTTTCCTGTTGCAGGAGCCTTCCCAAAGCCACGTGGTCTCTGGAGCCAACAGTGCACTAAGCTGTGCCTCTGCTGCTCCTTACTGTGCTGCACTGATTCACATGTGAATATGAGTATTTTAAAAGCTTTTCTCTGCAAAGTACCTTTATGCTCTGTGGTAATTACACTGGACTCTGCTGTGCTGTGTCAAACTAGTGGTGTAGGGCTGCTTCACACACTGCACAGGGTGGATGCTCCTCAGGGAAGGTAGGGATAGATGCCATTTACCCTAATTTAAATCATACACATTACCGTTGTTTTTTTCCTAATGCAAATTACCATCTTTCTATGTCAGTTCAGCCTATTCACATTCAGAACTTGCCTGCTCCCCTTTGTTTTCCCAGCTGAGAAAAATCTTTTCATTATCAACAATGATATAAAAGAAAAAGCTGAGGGGATTATGTAAATAAGTGATTGAATCAGCACTTCTGCACTTATTGCCAGCATGGAAGTGGTGTGACATTTGCACAGAAGAGAAAGTAAATGCAGATTCTTTTTTGTCTATTTCCTATGTTCAGTTAAAAAATTAAAATGAAGGTAGCACTTGTTGTCACAGCAGCCTTTACTTAGCAAAGAGACATGGGAAGAGATTAATTACAAAGTCAGTTGCTATAGGCTAATGAGAAATTCACCTTTCAGCAGATTGGTCATCAGCATCCATCTGAATACGTTCTGTCACAGGTATTGCATCCCTTCAAATAAACAGCACAGTTTTGTCTCACGAGTTTCTGTTTGGGGCCAAAACCCCAGTGGCTTGGTTCCAGTCTAGCTGCTATTCTGGCCCCGTGGTCTCTGATCTCTGGAGAATACAAAGAGAAATCAATGCCAGTGGGGCGGATGGGGTACAAGGTTTACAATAAAAGCAAGCTCTCCAAATCTGGTTGATCTCAGAGCCCCATTACATTACAGTAATGCAATGTAATGGCTCGTGGCTTCCTTCCATAACCAAGGCATTATTTTGCAATCTGCTGTCAGGAGTTACATAAAGCCTTTCACACCAGAAATGCATGCATACGGAAAGGGCAAGCTGGGCAAACTGTTTACCTCTGTATTTCTATATTTGTATTGATATTTATGATATGAAGCAAATGGAGGGAAGTGCTGAAAGAGCTGTGCATTTATTTTATCTTTCTGTCTCAGTGAATCCACTCGTGACTTTTCTGCAGGCTGTAAGAGTTCAAGGTCCCTCTCTGCTAATGCAAGGTCAGTCAGGGCTCTCACACACTGCAGCAGCTGAGTCCCCACATCACATTTGTGGGGAGCACACCATGTTCTGTGCATGGTTTCAGTTAGTGACATATGTCATGCTCTTATCAGTGCAATTCCTGCTGCATGTCCCTTCCTTCAGCAAAGGACACATGCTGCAAACACAAGGAACAGCAGCTTCAACTCTTTAACCATGATCTCTAAGTCCACAGCTTTGGCACCATCCCTTGCAGCATGAAGTACAGCTTCTGCATTTGTTTGTTTAACCCAAAACTTATAAATAGCCTCTGCCAGCCTTGACCCAGCAAGACCTCAGATTCCCTGCATGTATTGCTCATGGGAGAGACAAGGTCCGTGCTGCTCCAGACACTTTGCTGCTCCTTATTCTACCCCAGAGAGCTTTTGCTAGAGGCACAGAGGCAAACATGCCCAAAAAGGAACCACAGTTTCTTCCTCATACAGAGCAATCCACTAGGATTACTCTAATACATTCATACTTCCTGGTTTATATTCAAAGTGATCAGCACAAGAAGTAAAATCACGGTGAATCCAGAATGTGCTCTACCCAGTGCCTGCCATTTCATTCCAATCTTTGCTGCAGCCTGCATGGAAACACTATAGCCAGGGAGAGCTGGGTTAAAGGCAAGGTAAGATTGTGTTTATGATACAACTCCAGGCATTTTTGTGGCAAAGTTTAACATTACTTTCCACAAACTTGTTGCTAAGTAGAGGGGCTTTCAATAACCTAACAAGCAAACTGGGCACCTCTCCATTCATTGGCTCCATTTTCATCCCTTGCCTGCTATTTTGGTCACTTTTCCAAACCATGTATCCAGCAAGCCCTGGATGGCTGCGGGCCCCTCATTCACACTTCAGTGTGGATAGGAAATGAGGAGTGTTCACTCAGCACCTTGCTGGCCTGGGTCAGCGGCAGCAATGCACTTACTCTGCAGATGCCTCCTTTAATTAGGAGATCTTTACTTTGCCAGCAGACCTGGGCAAGGCAAAATGAATGCTTGAAGGCAATGAATTGCATTTTGCTCTGCTAGCCTTTTTTCTGTTAGCATTTTCAACTGTTGTCAGATATTTTCTTACGTATTGCTTTTAATTCTATTTCCACTGGTCTCTGTGGTGCAACGTTAACAATATTCCTTTTCCTTTTAGATAGATATCCCTAATAATTGAAAGAGAAGGAATCTCTGTATTCTTCTTTATCCAGGAAACCATTCACTACCATTGCTTGTCCCTAGCAACCACAGTATCACACAAAGTATTTCTTATAGAGAAAATGCCAACAATTCCACATACATAGACCTGCACAAAGAAGGTAAGCTGCATTCAAAGACAGAATTGTGCAAGGTGAGTTCGGTACTTCAGATGACCACAAATATTGACACTGTGGCAGTATTTTGTATTCTGAGCTTGCCCACCATGAAGATGAACTCGCTGACCGGCATCAACCCTTTGTCTGCTGCCATTAACCATTATGGATGCCAGACTCATAGGCAGTTAAAATGTGCACAAACACGGCGCAAAGTCTTCCACTCAAGTCAGGAATGACACCACTTGCACACAAAGGGAGATTGTGGCCTTTGCATTTCGTTGAAATTCAATCTCTGCTAGAGACACCCTGAGAGCTGGCTCTCCCGGTGCTGCGAACAGCATCGATTTTGTGCCGCCGCGCTGCCAGCGATTGTGTGGAGGATGCGGATCAGCGAGCGCCCTACTTGCTCTGTTCCCATGACAACAGCCTGCAGAGCAGCTCCTGCGAGCTTCCCCCGACTGCCTCCATCGCACCCGACTGAGTGCCCAGGCTCCGACTTCCAACCCAGACAACGCCTCTTCCTTTAATTACCAAAAAGCCTTTTCCAAGCAAGAAAGATCTGTTTGAAATAGCCGTGTTTGGATGGGCAGAGCAGAGGTATTAAGCTCTCCACCACCCAGGCACGGGGAGGATGTCTGAGCTTGGTTTGCCATTCATGCTACACGCTGCTCCTCGGTAACGTAATGAGGAATGGCTTGTGGGTTGGCTCCAGGACTATATTCCTTTCTTCATTGGTGCTGCTTCTCCTTGTGTGCTGAAGGGAATTAATATCTAACAGCACTTCAAGTAACTCCTGATTTCATGTAGTAGGTGGCATATTGTTCGTGGACTAATGTTCTGGAGAAAACAATCTACTTTCCTTGGGGGTGAGCCTTGTCCTGCCAGTCCTCCAAAAGCTGTGCGCCTCCTGGTATTCCATGGGCAAACCCTTGAGACTGATCAAGCCGGCAGTTCTTCAGGCAAAATGAGCAGGAGCAGATGAGAAATATGGAGCATAAAGATGAGTTCAGGGCATTGAAACTGAGTGGCAGCGGAGGAAAGTAGGATAAGTTTTCCTGCCTGCCAGTCCCATGTAATATTATAGTGAGGTAGAGGATGTTTTTGGTTTTTTTAAACTTTTTTCCCATACAGATTCTAAGCTTTTTATATTACTTTCCACAAACTTGTTGCTAAGCAGAGGGGCTTTCAGTCCGTAGCTTTGGCTGTACCTCTCCCAGTTGCTCAGTGTTGCGGTGTGCAGTTTGCCCTGGTACCAGGCAAACTGTCTGTCAAATATTTCTACCAACAGAATACATCTCATGTCACTGATAAAAGGACAACCCAGGCGACAACTCAAGCCAATCAGGAAACAAGCCAGGAACTTTGAATCAATTCCCCTTTAAAAGAAGCTTACAGTCTCAATAAACAAGTTCAGTTCCTTCTGTTACTTACACCACAAGGCTCATCTCCTTTCTTTATCTCCTCCCAGACTATACACCCTCAACAGGTGCATGTTGTCATCTGGCTACGAAGGAATCAAAATTAGGCCTGATAACCAAAAACTGGCTGAGATCCTTATTAGGACTCACCAAAGGAACCACAAAAGGACTCCTCCAGGACTATCCAACTGAGAGGAGCTTGCAGCTGAATGCTGATAAGGTTATCCCCTTTCTGGCACATGAACAGCTCTGCAACTGGGAAGGTCTCTGTCGTGGCACGGCCATGGCCTTACCCAGAACAGGTTTTGTGAGGTGGAGTGCCAGGGGCTCCCTGCACCGCACCTGAGGATGGTAGCAGGCCCATAGGTGACAGCACATAATCCATCCTGGGCACTGTCTCACCAGCAGCCACTGAACTCACTGGGCCCTGGCTGAAGAGTTCTGCAGCACAGCAAAGACTCAGACTGGCAAAAGCCAGTTGCCCTGGTGGACAGAAAGCATTCATTGGGTTATTGAGCTCAGGATGTCCACTGGAAGGTTGTTCATCCTGCTGCTGGGTGACCACAACACATGTATTTCGATTTGTTCCATTGTCAGTGTTGGCCAGCCCAAGCATTTCTGTGACCCCAGCATCAGCCTGCACAGTGCCTTCCTCTTAACTCAATTACTGGCTCATTTGCTATTCCATTTTATTTGATCTGAGCCTTAAAGACCAAATCACGTGTACTGCAAATTACACAACGTCCATCCTTATCTTGGATGGCTTCAAGCAGGTGCTGAGGAACAATTAGATCACTGCTTGTAGAAGCTGCTATTTAACTAAGAAAGAAAAGACAACTCTAAATAAGACAGATGCAGAGAGAGCTCAAAGCTTGCTCACACTGATAATGAAAATTAATCAAACATCATTAGCAGTCTCCAGAGAGTTCAGTACATCATGTGCTTCTGAGATGTGCTTCTGGTTGTTCTCTGCCTGACAAGAGCACCCACTTCTCTCAGCTCAAGGGCAGAAAAGAGATTTGCTGCATCAATTTAAAGATTAAAAATTGGGGCCTTTTTCAGAGAGAGTTGGGTGGCTTTCTTTGAAAGCCATTTGAGCCAGCCTGTGGCTTAGTGGTGGTCAGCAGCCAGGATCTCTGGGGAGGTCAATAAATGCATGCAGGTGATTCTACTAAATACCCAGCTTTGCTTTTCCTCCCGTGGAGTGGGATTCACCTGGAGACAGTCCATTCTGAGCAGTGTGCCTTGGGAGACTACACCTAAATGCAGCTGTGATGGGTAAGCAGCATATTCCATACAAAAGAGTTGTGAGGAGAGTTGGTTACTAATACCAGTCTCCTAAGGATTATTTTAGCATACAGTTAATTCTGCTAAAACCTCGTGTCCTTCCGTTTGCCATCTTGCCTCTCTTTTTCATTGTCCAGGTTGCCCAAATTTTAACTCATCAGCCTCAGAAGTTGGACCCTGAGTCCCTTCCATTTGTGTTGTGCTTACCACACTGGACCCCTGGTTAGATCTTCTGGGCTTTACAACAACTGAGTGTTTATTTTGGGGGTTATGTTTGTGCCCTTTGGATCTGGTTTTTTACCCACCACCACCACTTATGTTTATAGTTTGGTGTTGTAGGAATTGTGGGGAAAATGAGCAACTGACCTTGCTGGTCCAAGGTGATCGATTCAGGCTTAAACATCAAGAGAAAAGAATCTAAAAGAGTGAAAGAAACCCAAGATTTGTGTTTGCACATGAGCATATTGTGATGCAGACCTGCAGCCCTCCCACAATCCAGTCTTAAGGCTGGTGCATGTTGTCCCTTCATCCTGTCATGCAGAGTCCTGAGAGCTTCTCTCCTGGAGCTGGGCCTTGGGGATTGACCCTTGGGACTGACCCACTGACCTCCCTGCAATTGTGGCAGCTCCCAGTGCCAAGGATGGGGCTGTGCCTTTGCTGAGCCTGGCCTCTGCTGCATTAGTTACCTGTGATCCTCAGGAACAAACAAGACATATTTTTCTCCTAAAGCAATCAGAGGTGCATCTGGATCACCTTAACTTGATTTGGGATGGCAGAGCGGAAGTGCAGGGATGTGGGCTCATTGTCATCAGTGTCTTCTAATACAATTTTTGAATGAGAGCATCTTATTAAATCCCTTTGTGCAGACTGCACACTGTACACTGTGATTCACTGTGCTAGAGCTTTCTCCAGGAAGATTTTTGGCAGCTGCCACTGTGCTCAGATGCTCTCTGGATACACACAGGTGAACCCAGTAGGCACTTTCTGGCTGTTAGGACATTGACCAGGACCATAAGAGAGATGGACATGTCTCAGCCCTCACAGCTAAACCTGAGATCTTCACTCTACTCACTGCTTCATTGGAAGACACTGAGCAGGACATTGGAAGGTGGCTTGTGACCTTAATATCATAGCCTAGGAAGCAGCAGGAGGAAGGAGATGCCAGGCAGAAGTTTCCTTGCAACAAAATGTGGTCTCAGTTGGAGCAAATTTAACCAGGAGAATGCTAAGCTGTAAATGCCAAATTAATTAGTTCTCATGCATAAGTTGTTTTTAAAAATACACTGTCATCTCCTCCTGAAGGAACAAGAGCCAATTTCCCCTTCTGTTAGCTTTAAAAGTCAGTCTGAAAAATGCCATTGAAGTCTAAACCAAGAAGCATCACGATGCTTTCAGTAGAGAATCTCTCTGTGAGTAGGAGCTTAAAATTCACAGATTTCCTCTCTGAGCCTGCCAAACCGGGCTGAACAGCCTTACCAGGGCACCTCTGACAGCAGACCCACTTCACTGGATTCTCATATGACTGTACGGTTGAGACCCAGTTTCTTTGTTACACCAGCTCCAAGCCACATTTTGCCCAATTATGAGTTTTCTCCTTCCCCACCAGTGATCAAAAAGGCTAGTGGCAAAATCTCGATCATTTTTCATGTCCTGATCTCTACTGGCCTGGATAAAACCAGGTCACTGGGCTGCAACTCATTCATTCTGGACTTTGTGTTTCACCCAGGGATTTTGGAATGTTTTTTTTGATTTGTGATCTAGGAAAGAGTAATGATTAACTCCTAATTACATTTTTATTTTCAAAATAATAGCCAGTGCCATCTGGTGTTGCACAGTTTCTCTTTGCCCCTGTTCTCCATGACTCAGTATGTTTTGCATTTGTCAAGTGCCTGATCACTCTCCTGATGGCTCCATGTGATTTTGTTTGTGGAGGAACAGAAGAGTGAGATCTATACTAACACTTTCAAATATATTGGTTTTCTCACTGAGATCACAGATCCCAACATTGCTCCTTCCCTTACGCCGTATTTTTCAATGCTGCCTTTGCCAGCATTGCCATTGAGATGCTTCCCAGCTGGCAACACCTGGAAAATTCCATGGCCAGCTGTGCAGCCCTGGGCGGCAGGTCACAGCAGAACATGGCCCTGCCTACCTTCTCCTTAGAGAGAGAAGCTTTTAGGTGACTGGATCCCAGTCTCCCTCCCCAGTCTTCCTGTCAGTCCTCTCTTAGGGACTTCATCCCTTGGTAGGAACATCTGCTCCTTTCTGCTGGCACCCAGGCAGGGCACAGGCTTTCTGCAGCCCCCGTGTCAGCCGTGGGGCTGCTGCCAGCCAGAGCACAGGGACACTGCAGCCCACAGCCCCCAGCACGGTCCCTGCCCTCAGCCAGAGCCGAGCACAACCCTCTGGACACCACAGCACAGGGTCTGTGCAGGCTGTGCCAGCCCCACAGGCAGTGAAAGCCCAGAGGCACCTCAGAGTGTTAGGCAGTGGTTTGCTGTGGGAATTCCAGGCACAGAAAGTTCTCGGGGCCTTGTGCCTGCAGACTCTGACTTTGAAACGACTGCATTTGACTTGAGGCCGTGGAAAACACTTCCAGACTTAGAGACCTGTAACAAGAACGTAGGTCTGTAGTTTAAGAAGAAGCATGTTAAGTTAGATGATAGAAGATTTTGAAGTTTGGATATAGAAATAGTTACAAAACTAAGTAAGAAGCTTTAAAATGTAGTAATATAGAATTGTATGTCGTTGTATGATTGGATAAAAAAACCCGCATTGCAGCAAGACGTGTAATACAGTTTTAATTAACTGTTGGTGTAAAAGTTAAAACAATTTGCATGGTGGTAGTTTCTTGGCAATTAACCTTTAAAAGACCTTGTAACTTGTGGTCTTGTGACCACTTTCTGCACTAATGGCTGACCTCTGACTTTCTCTGTGAAGACGTTCTTGCACCTTCATGAGACTGCAGCAATAAATCAAGCTTTAAACCGTGCCAAAGTAGTCCCGTCTCTCCCTCTATAATCCCGATAGTTCCCTCACCTGCAGTAGCTCCACTGAAGCGAGGAGGTTGTTTCTCCTGGTCTCTGAGAGGTGAGAGGAGCTGAGCAGTAAATCAGCACTGGCCCTGCCGCTGTCGGGGGGGAACAGGTGGAGGAGACACAAGGGGCTGAAGCAGCAGCAAGAGCTCCCCACCCTCTGTGGATCCCGCACCTGTTTCTGGATGCTGGGCAGGTTTGGGTTTAGTGATCACATAACTTTGCACCCCTTCCCCTTGTGCGAGCCGAGGCGCTTTCCTGGAGAATCCAACTGCGTCTCCCTGCGGGGGCAGACACGAGCCCCAGGCATCGATCCTACCGCATTCAAAAGCAGGAAGTCCCTGCAGCTTCCCCCACCAGCTCTCCTGCTGCCGTGGCTTCCTGTCATTCCTAAACTCCCGATATTTTTAGGTTGTCGACTGTCTTTACACCCACTTTGGGAGTGATGAAATCTCATCCTGGGGAAGTGGTTGCAGCACCACTAGTAACAAAATCATTAAATCAATTGCCTTTGCAGCAAAGCCATCTCTGGTGAAATGTCACTGATACCTGCAGTGTCATCTCCAGAGCCTGCAGCCTTTCGTCAGCCATGTGGTTGTTAGCAGAGGAGGAGGAGGAGACCAGCACATGGCTGAGCTGCTGCCAGCAATGCAGAGCCCATGGAAAAGAGAAAAAGGAGTCTCAGGGTAGGAAAAGGAGCAGACTTTCGGTTGATGGAAACCTGATACTTCACCTCCATCTATTAAGCAGCAGGTGATAAAGAAATACAGACCTCAGCTGATGCTTGTCCTATAAAATAAACTCAGCAACATACAGCCCCAAGACATATGTTTATGTAGAAATAAGTCATCAAGTTATTTGCTTCTGAGACATAAGAATTAGATTTGTTTTCACAACATGTTGAGCATCACTTAATCATCAGTAATAGTAAAGCCCATAAAAAGGACCTCCCTGGAGAGCTATTAGATAACAGATTACCCTGGAGATAACTGTGAAGAGATTCCCCATCAGGTCTCATTTAATCAGCTGCTCTGCTGGTAGAGGTGATGAAAAAATGTTGGTGGATCTCAGCAGAACCCAAAATGCATGTAAGTGATGGCTGTAGGGCTATTCCTGGCAATGGCCTCTGACTTTCCACTGCAGAGTGCCCAGCCCAGAAGGAGTGAAGTGGCAAATGTGGTGGAAGGTGGTGGGGTTGTGGGGAGAGCCCCAGTCTGCAGCCCCAGGGTGTTCCTTCTCTGCTGCTGCCTGCCCACATGCCCTCGGCTGCATCACTTGCAGTGAAGTGCAGACATGAATTGGGAGCCTGACAGCCACTCTCCACCCGATCTCCAGGTCTCTCAAATTTTCAGTGAGTGTTGATGCCTTACCCATATGGGTCATCTTAATTGCAAGAGCCCAAGCATCAAGATCCTGCATGTTCCACCAGCTTTTGAAGCTCTGCAATGGGCTCACCAAGGTTCTGTTTAATGTCTTCTTTGTGCGCTTTGTCTTGGCTTTAGGCATGACCAAAATGAAGACAAGACACGGTCTTGGAGGGAGCAAAGGTGTTTTGTCCCACCACACTCTGCTGACCACGTGAGCACAAGGGACAGTGCTTTGGCCGAGGAACAACTGTTTCACTTTGGCTGAGGCTGCTTGGGAAGGAGGTTGTGTTTGCCCTCATCTGTGAGATGTTTGTGTGCAGCACGACAGTATTAACCAGCTGGGGAATAAAACATTCAACAAAACCCTCTCCCACCTCACAGGCTTCTCGTAACATGCTCTCTATCTCCTGAGTCCTCCTCACCCCAGACGGCTGCAGGCATTGCCCTCTTCTCTGCCCCCTTCTCTGCCCCCACCACCTGCCAAGAGGCAGCAGATCCCTCAGTGGCAAGGCCTTCCTGCAAACCCATGCCAGGGAGAGGTTGCCAAAGGGGCACAGGCACACACCTGTGCTGGAGAGGAGCAGGAGCAAGAACCCAGAGCTTGCTGAGCTGGTCTGCAACACTCAGCTGCTGTGCCACTTACCCCTGTGACGGTGCAAGTGCTTGATACAGAGATCTGATATCACTTCCCCTACTCTATAACCCCTCTAGACTGAGGTGTATGCCTGTCTCCTGTAGCAGCTGTCCTGTTACAGAGATCCTGTTCACAGGAGCCACCTCTGAAGGCCCACCACCTCCAGGGCTAGCCCTGCTCTGTGCAAACGCGATGGAGTTTTGCCCATTGATTTTCCATTTGTGCGTGCTGGGACTCTGCTCTGTAGCATCAGGAATAACCTGAGTAAATATAGAAACCTGTAGCAGCTCCAGGAAGCACGAGACATTATTTTTGCCTGTACATGGATCCTTCTCGCTTTTTCTCCACTTTATTGCTGGAACCTGGTTTCTTTCCATGCTCGGAGAAAGTGCCAGCCCAGCGTTGAGGAGAGACAATTTCACTGGGCATGGAGTATTGCTGCTCCACCAAAGGCTGTTGCTGTGGGACTTGGAGTGGGAGAAAGGATAATTTCTCATCAGTAAGACAGAGTTCAACTACTACTGAAGCCGCCTAAAGCCCGTCCAGGCAGAGACAGGAAGTCCCTAAATCCAAACTCAAAGCTTTGGGGAAGCTGTGGTCACATCGCTATTGCACTCATGCCTCACCTGTCTTGTGTCCTGGCCACTTTCTTTTCCCAGCTTTCCAGAGTTTACAAAGGACTTTCAGATCTGCCTGCACTGGCATTGCCCCAGCAAGCTGACCAAAACCAGCATAAACCCTAGAACAGCTTTCCAAAGGGTAAGCCTGGAAAGAGCAGGATCTCATACCTCCCTCGGGAGGGAGACACACGGTGACAGAAGGCTGGGATTCCAAGTGCTCACCTTTTACCCCAAGTGCTGTGTGCCATTTAGCCTGCCCCGGTTAATTCATTCCCGCAGCTGCTCTCCCTCAGTTCCATGGCAATTCCCAACAGCATTTCCAAAAGCACTGTAGAGCCCCTTCAGACTAAAGAGTGAAACAAACCCCTTTTCTTAACAGACATGCACTGAAAACAACAAAAAAACCCAGCATATCCAGCATGCAAGCAATTAAACAGCAAAAAAGTGTAACTTTATTGAGATTTAATTTGACATTTAGCACAGTAATATGCACAGAAAGAAAAAAGTACCAAAATACCAAACTCATAGCATATAAAATAATCAAATATATTTCATATATTTAGTGAAATGTTTCTACAACACATCAGTGGGACTACTCTGGGCAGCCCAACCCTGTAAATATATATATATATATATGCATTTATATTTATAGCTGTGTTATATAAAATACTCAATGTAGAGAAAGCACTGAAACTTACCACCCAAATAGAAAACAGCTCAAAATAGAGAGAGTTCAGGTTTGCTGGATATACCCAATATCGAAAAGAGGTTCAAACCCAGTGCAGGAGATAAAGCCGCAGCTGAGATGCCCTGGCAGACATGGGATGGTGGGAGTGGGCACAGACACTGGATCAGCTGGCAGGAGCCTGGCTGCTGATGGCCGTGAGGTGACAAAACTTTCTGATTCTCACCCAGAACCATCGAGATGTTTCCACAGTGGGAATGCCATCAGTGCTTGAGGCTGATGCCAGGGCCAAAGTGCTTTTGCTAAGTCAGAGCTACCGGAGCAGCTCCTGCTCCTGCAGCACAACTGGATCCCTTAAGGATCCAGCTGCAGCAGGACTGGCCACCGGCAGATGCACAACATCGCAAGCATATTATTCTGAATTTTAAAGATGCCTCTTCAGAAGATGACAGTGGTTAATTCCCATTGGATTTTGAAAGCATAAGAAGCTGCGTTTGTGCGAGGCCAAGCTCCCCAGGCAATAAATACCGTATGGCATGGGAAGCAGCAACCCTACTGCTCCAGGACAGTGACACCAAAGGAAATGCTTGTCCTGGCAAAAACTCCCATCTCCCCTGAGGGTAATCAAATGCTGTACTTAAGAACACAGGCAATTTGTAGACAGGTATAAAAAATATGGCATTTCTGGCAGCAGCACTGAAGTGCAGCTGGAGTCAATA
This sequence comes from Picathartes gymnocephalus, assembly GCA_013390045.1. Lineage (NCBI taxonomy): Eukaryota > Metazoa > Chordata > Aves > Passeriformes > Picathartidae > Picathartes > Picathartes gymnocephalus. Next base: position 62,912 of record WEKY01038136.1, read on the forward strand.
ACCTGCACCAGCCATGGCCCAGGCACTGCAGGGGTTCCAGGCTGGGTGCTGGGTGGGCAGGGACAGGCACAGGTCCGGGTGGCAGGGGGAACCAAGGGCACTGCCTCTGCTGCTTTCCAGACAACACACTTTTGTACTCATCTCTTGCTTTTTGGCCAGGTGTGATGATTGATTTACTTGACTAGCCCCATGGGAAGGCAGCCAAGACTTGCCCAGAGGATCCCTCCTCAGAAGGTTTCAAGCCTCAGTGCTGGTGCCAACCCCACACCAGGAGATCACCCTGGGAGCCCTCCCAAGCCCTGTTCCTGTGCTTCCACCACGCCGCTGCAGAGAAGCCTATAACCCGGTAATAATTCTGCAACTGTTCTTTCTCATCAAGCCAGCAGTTGCATCCCTAATTACATGGCAACAATACTATGTTAACAGGATGAGCTATAATTCCTAGGTGGTATTAACATTGTTATTTTACTCCAAGTAACTTCCTGGTAATGGCCATTTGAATGTGGCAATATCAATTAAGTGAATATAAATGCTTAGCCCCTGGAAAAATCATTAATAAAAATCTCATTCTGATAGCCTCTAATGACAGCTAAGTACAATTACTCATACGAGGCCACTATAAAAAGTATTTTTCTCATCAGAAGAAATCCATAAGGTTTTCCCAACTGTTTGTAATAAAGAGAACACTATATAGAAAAGTCCAGAAAATAAGCACACGTTTGTTTCTCAAAACCCATAGATAAACATGACAATATCTCTAAATTACTGGCTACGAACAGGATTTTGTTTAGCTCTACTCAAGCTGTAGCCTAGTATAAACGTTTTCAAAGCAGCACGTTGCTGTTTCATCTGGAACAGCTGCACAGGATTTCTTTGATATCAAGCTCTTGTGAGGGGATGGTGCTTCAATTTCTCTTTATGCCTCCAAACTGCTGAAACTGGAAGGAAAAGACATTTAGTAAAACAGGCATTTTTCATGGGGGGAAAAAAAAAAAAAAAGCAGCATAATTTGGCCTTGGAAACAGTACTAAGAAATAATTTATCACTGCAGTGGCAACAGAACCACGCCACGTCTCTCGCATGTCTATTTCAAAGGAGACAGGGAACGCAGCCTGTGGTCTTGCATGGCTCCCCCACAGTGGTGTGCCTGGCACTCCCTGGGCTCACACGCTGCTTGCAGGGCCATCAGCTGTCCTGGGCGCACGGCGGGAGGGTGACCTGGACACAGAGCGGCTGCCCCTGCGCTCTCATCCTGACTCCCCGCACATCCCTCCTGCGCTCCCCGATGCCCAACAACACAATCAGCTGAGGAAGGTGCGCTCCTTCCCCTCCTCCCACCGAGGCTCCTCGAGCTCAGCAGTGCCCAGAACAGCAGGTTTGAGCAGGACATCCCAAACCATGACTGGGGCTGGTCGCGACAGGCAGCTAAAGAAGATGCTGACCTACATCATCCACCAGACACTCTTTCTTTAGCAGTGAGCAAACGTTTCTTGAGGTTGTTCATCGCTGAGCAACCGCAAGCGCTGCCTGCGAAGGCACCGAAGTGCAAAGCCCCTGTCAGGCACTCGGTGCCTACCGGTTTCATGAGTCAGAGGTAGGAATCAGTGACATATCTCTTATTCCCAGCACTCAGCAAGGAAGAGCCCCGTGCAGTGCCTAGAAGGAGGGGGTTTGCCCTGCCTGCTTGCCTGCAGAGCCAGCCACCACGGCTACACATATTTAAGAGTTACAGCACATATTTATCTTTCTTGAGGGAGATAAGGCTGGAAAAATCTGGGACACCAGGAAGAGTTGCTGGTGTAATGCGGGGAGAAGTGGCAACACCATTATCCCCAGACAGGATCTCTCTCTCAAACGTTCATGTGGGTTTGTCGGCCTAGCTTCATAAATATTTTACAGACAAAGGTTTGTTTGTGAATACTGTCAAAGCAGGGCTCAAGGAGTCTTCTTAGTGACCTCCAAAATTTCCTAAGGCATTCCCCTGTGCATGTCTTGTCAGTCACCCGCTTTGATGTACAATGTTTACTAGAAAAAAAAGCAGTAAAAGTTGACAAAGGCTGCCAAAAAAATTCAGGGACTCCATTTCAAAATTTGATGAGCTGATGAAAACAATTTCTGCCGGGGCCTTTGACCTCTCACTCACCTCCAGCAAAGGGTCTGGTGGCTCCTCTGTGGCCCTGCCAGGGGCACTGCCACCAGGCTGAGGGATGCAACTCACCTCCCCAGACTACTTACTGCTCTCCTGCCTCAGCACTTTCAATGCCCACAAACGGGATTTCTTCCCTGTCCATCTGCCCCAGAACGAGGTGATGCTTCTCCATATTTATGACACACTGTTGAGAATAAATATCTTAAGCTAAGAGGGAAAAGTGCAAATTAGAGTGGTCCCAGCCCCCCCACCAGCACAGGTAAGCCTCCTGCTGGAGAACTCCTACCTTCAGAGACTTTAGTGTCTGCAGCCCAAAGGAGAAGGGTTTCTCGCTGTCTTCTGAAAAAACCAGGACAATTCAGATTTATACATTCAAAATGCCCTGCTAGACTTTTTGTCAGTGACTCCATCCTTCCTTCAATGCTCTGCTAGACAAAACCCTGTTTCTAAAGGGACTGACTCCGGAGGAGAACAGGAGGGCACAGGATGGCAGGAGGGCAGGCAGATGTGCCTGCAGGGAGACGCAGTGCTTGCCCCATCAGCATGGCAAAGCCAAGCCTGCTGAACACCTCCTCCCACTTGCCTCTGAGGGACCAAACAAGAACTTACTCTATTTTAATTTTAACATCTTCCCAAAGCTTTGTTCCTCCTGCTGGGCTAAGAGGAAGCAGACCCCAGCCCGTAGTGGAGGAGCAGAGGTTACACACTCACCCACGACGAGGGCAGCGCACTCCACGGGGACCGCTCCCACCGTGAGGGACAGACACTCGATCTGCCCGATGGCTCTCCCCTTGCTGGGCAACGAAACCACCTCCTCTTCAACAGAGAGTGCTTTGAGATGCTCCTGTAACCTGTGCATTGAAAACATTCCTAACATCAAATGGCCGTGGCTTGGCTATTCCAGCCAGGAGCAAACGGTGTTTGGAGGGTGTTTACACCTCAAGTGCTCCTAGCTTGCTCCTTTACCACGCTGTTATTGGAAAGCTGCTTCCCTGGGAGGTTCTCTGTGGGTGTTCTGCAGGCAGCCAGCAGCCCACACCCACACCAGACCACAGCATGACCCACAGTGCAGCCCTGGGGCTGCCCCACGCACAGCTCTGTACTGGATTTTGGGTTTTACCTGAGGAATCTTTTCCCTACATTTCCTCAAGACTTGAGGAATACAAAATTGCTTCTAATGCAGTGTGGGTGTAAGGAAGGGTTAGTTCATTCCAGCTTCCACGAGTGGAGCTGACACACAGTGTGTCCCCATGGAAACATAGAAATGTTGAGGTTGGAGCAGACCTCTAAGATCATCAAGTCCAACTGTTAACCCAGCACTGCCAAGGTCACCACTAAACTGTGTCCCCAGATGCCACTCCCACACATACTTTGGGCACTTCTAGGGATGGTGATGCCACCACTTCACTCAGCAGCTTGTTCCAAGGCCTGACCACCCTTTTAGTGAAGAAATTTTTCCTGATATCTAAACTAAACCTCACATGGCACAACCTGAGACCATTTCCTCTGGTCCAGTCACTCATTACCTCATTCAAGCCTCCTTTCAGTTGTAGAGAGTAATAAGGTACCCCCTGAGTCCCCTTTTCTCCATGCTAAACATGGCTCACGTATCCAGGGCAGCCCAATCCGTGTTTGTTATTCTGTTAGGCACTGCTGCTGGGTTTGTTCAGGGGAAATGGGGACAGATCAATCACATGCAGCCCACAGAAAAGAAAAAAAGGATGTCAGAGATACTTCAGGTAGAGCTTCTATCTACACCCTTTGAACCAGTCTGACAATACTAATTAATTATTTAGCTTCAGCTTCTCTTTTAAACTGAACACGAATCTAATGGGAAGGCCGTCTGAGGTGCTGGTCTCTCCCTCAGATAAAAGCCTTATCAATTTTCAGCTATTTGAGGCACCTTTCTGCTGAGCCGCATTGCAGCAGTGCATGTGTGTGTGTGTCTGTCTGTCCATCTGTCCTGGGGGGACCTGCCCCCTCAGAGGCCCCAGGACTGAGATGGGCACTGCCCACCCTATTTAGCACAGGTACAAGGACTGGGAGGCATAGCAGGCAGAAGGAGCTGGATTCCCTCTGCTGCTTTCTTGGAGTGTGGCCTTAAAAATCAGTGGGAACATATCAGTGAGAAGTTTCTTGGCTACCTCCTGCACCTCCTACAGCTCCACGGGGGATTTCTCATACTGGCAACCCGTGAGCCTACTCCGCTGCTTCCCTCAGAGTGAGGGGCAGAGAGTGACTGGCAGCATGACAAGACACATGAAGATTTTTGAAAAAGAAGGAAGGAATAGAGCTTGAGCATCATACACGTATGTGCTGCTTTGAGGCACCGAGTCCCCTGAGACCTGGGCAGCAGAAACAGGCTCTAACCTCTTTTCCCTCAGTGCTCTTTGAAGGACAGGGCTGCTGCAGCAGAGCAGTGCTGCAAGAACTGCACCAGACCCACATAAGTAACACAGGGAGCAGAGGAACTGTCCCGGAGCAGGAAATCCTTCCAAATGCCATCCTGTGGCCATCAGCTTGCCTGAGCAGCTCCACGGATTGTGACACGGTTGTGGTAAGCACAGCCACCTCCCAGTCACTAAGCATTGTTGTGCAAAGAAGTAATTAATGTTAGGACAGGAACAGGCACTATTCATTCAGGGCCACACAGTACTGCTAAGGGAGCAGGTGTAATTTTGGTTTTTTTTGCATAATTACTGCAAGTTAGTTGCAAAAAGCAATGACTCCATGAGAATAAAGTGCCAAAACCTCCTTGATATCCTGTGAGCTGATGCCTGGTCCTGTTCCTCAGAGATGAGAGAGAGTTGTGGCTGTCAGTCGCCTCTCTAAAAATCCATAAATACATTTCCTTTTCCTTTAACCAGGAGAAATTTGTAATTGGGAGCAGCATCAGACACCCAATTCTGAGCACATGCCTGCACACAGCTCCTTTACACTGGGTGCTGGGCCAGCAGTGCTGCAGCCATTGGTAGGGGTATGTCCAGCAGCCCGGTCCCTGCCCTGCCACGGGAGCCTGCAGAGCTGGGCTGGGCTGCAGCCTGCCAGGGGACACAGAAGGCTGGGGAAGGGTCAGATCTTTCATGAGGCACTGAGGGACAAGCAGGCAGTGAACAAAAACAGATACATCCAACTCTCTGAAGGGATTCCCTCAGAGGTGAATAGGGTGGTGGTACCAGTGGCTTTCTGTTCCATCTTCCTGCCATTTAAGATTGGGACAGGATTTTGTTGTAACAGGAGGTTCAGGGGCTTCCCAGGCACAGCCCAAAGTACTCCTTTTCAGAATGACCATCACTGGCATTAGCAAAGCCCCAGCCCCAGGCCACTGGCTGTTCTGCCAGGTGCCATGCTCCTAGAAAACAGAAGTGCAGCTGGATATTTACCCTAGCCTGTCCAGGCAGGCAGACGACATGAGGTTGTGCTGTGAGCCAGTGTCCACCACGGCCTTCAGCTCCTTCCCCGCACACTGCAAGAGCAAGAAGAGATGGCAAATGATGTGTGGGCTGCAGGATGAGTACAGAGCATCCAGAGTCTCCACTCTGCACCCACTGGTCCCCATGACTCTCCTCATGCCAGCTCATCCCTGCACGCTCAGGTGCTTGTAGGGTCCTGAGCCCTTCCTGGCCCATTTGCCCCTGCAGAGAGCAGACAGGGCAGCCCCAGGCAGGAGGGAATACTGTGGAGAGTGGGAAATACAAAAGAGCATGGGGCTAAGGAAGAGAAATGTGAAATTACCCTTGGGAAAAGAAAACAAGCAGGCTGTGAGCACAAGGATTTGCCACGGATAATTACACCTCAGCATTTCAGCAGGCTGCCCCAGCTTAGTGACCCACTCCACCCTGATGTGCAAGGGAAGGCATCCATCAGAGCAGTTTTCACTGTGGTTCCCAGGTGGGCATCTCTGCCACAGCAGCCTGGAGCTGCAGAGGGAGTGCATCCCCACAGCTGTGACATTCCTGTGGGAGCACAGCCCTAACTGGGGAACATGGAGAGCGAGAGCACAGCCTGAGGCTGTTAGAAATAAAATCTGCAGGGGGGCGGGGGGGAAAAAAACAAAACAAAACAAAACACAAAATGCTATGGAGGGACTATTACCTGACAGCTGACCACTATGAGCTCTTCATCCTCTGTTTTCCCCGAGCTGCCCAGTTTGGTCTGGTTGAGGTTGTTGGTCTGTGATGAGAGATCGCCCTTTGGAGTCCAGCTGCCTCGGCTGCCTCGGAGCTTGGATAAGTTTGTCTCCATCAGGCGCTTCTGCAGGATATTGTGTGGTTGCTTTAAGGAAGAACACACACAGAAGAGCAGAGTGAAGTCAGAGGAAAGGCACACAGTGGCCTGTGTCACCAGACTGCCTGTGGTGCCCATGGGCCAATGTTGCTCTCGTGGGAGGGAGGCCCTAAACTCTCACTCTCCATAATTCCCAGACTACAAGTATTCTTCCTAGCTAGTTCTGGCTTACCTGGTTTTGACTAAAGAGAATTACTCTGTATTGCAAAGTGAATAATGCTTTCAAAATATTAACCAGACTGTGGATGGATGCCTTTCTTTTACCAAACTCAAATTCAAGGTTTGATTGCATAGGAATCCAAATAAGTCCAGCCTTTTCAAGCTGGTGTTTCATCCATAATTGCCTTCATCTCTTGCTATTGGGAAATCTGTAGTGATGTGAAAAATTCAGATGTAACAAATTACCTTTCCAATGACATTCAATAGTACGAAGAAGGTCTAAAATTGCCCTCTGTGCCTCTTCCTCCCTTATCTTTATTTAGCTGCTAAGGGTGGTTAAATGGGACCAATCCTGAGTGCCATGGCACAAGAGGAAAGGGAGAGGAGGGGAAGACGTAAGCTGGTCTGAGGTAGGTAGGTATTCTCCCAGGATTTCCCAACACTTCTCTCTTTCTCTGTCATTTGCATTTGCTCTGGGAGAAGCATGTTGCCTCTCAAGATCTCCTCCAGCCTCTTTCCCAAAATCCTTTTTATGTTTAATGTTCATTGCAGATGGATGCACACATTCTGCTGGAGGTGAAATGCCTGATTATCTGCTCATTTCTCTGCCCAGCTAATCAGCCCTCCCCATTAATGCCTTTCCTTCTGATTTCAATTTGTCCACAGTGAGACATTCTTACTGGCTTATTCCTGAATTTTTACATTCATGTTAAACATGCCTGTGTGTCTGCAGAGACATCTGAACCAGCAAACCTCCTCATCCCAAGGGAATATCAGAGTCAGGATAACTCTGAAAACCTCGGGGCATGGCTCTCTGAGTTGGCCAGTGCCCACCCTTGTGCACAGCATGTTAAATAACACCACTTACAGAAGTCTAATGCAACCTGGCATCATCCTAAAATAACTACAGCCACGCTGGGGCTTCAGATCCCGCTGTGGGCACAGCACGGGAGGTGAAGCTGGACCTGACTGATGGGACGGGGCAGCTGCAGCCAGCACCAGTGGACACTGGGACATGTCAGCTCCTTGCCTCCCCACTTTCCACTGCTCTTATTTCTGCTGCTTGATATAAAATCCCATGGCCATTTTGGGTTGCAGGTGCTGTGTCTGACCAACGTGCTACAGAGCATGTCCTGTGTACAGGCAGTAAGTCCTGATGGGGAGCAATCAGATCTGACATTGTGCTGCCTTCCCAGTGAGGCCAAACAGCTGAAACCAGTATTCCTTAGCTGTATTAAAGGCAGGCAGAATGGCTGCACTGGTACCCTGTGTGGAGGGACAAGCAGATCATCTTGGAAGTGAGGGCTCCCTTGCATGAGGCAGAAGCCGTATGTGCACAGTCAGCACTGTGATCACCTCCAGTGCTCCTCACCAGAGCAAAAATGCAAGCCAGCCTTTTCTGACAGTGGATGGGATGTCCTTTTCACCCTTTATGTTTGAGTGCAGCTCAGGAACACGGCGGGAAGGCTAATTCTTCACATCATTTAAAAAGCAATTTTAAATGTAAAATTTAAATTTAAAAACAAGAGGGGAAAGGGGAGTGTATAAGCAGTGGGGTGAAGTTCACTTATCTGGCCAGAAGACAGATTGTCACACAGTGGTCACCTCCTCGTGACCTCCAGCCCCACTCAGGCAGGATCAAGAGAAATTTCTGAATGGCATCATCCGGGACAGTCTCTGCTCTTCTGATCTGCGTGGCCTCAATCTCCAACACATTCCTGTTGTTTTAACTGTCATCTACCATTGACTTCAACCTATTTTTTTTTCAACTACAAGTTCTCCTATGGATTGGTAACCAGTAACGTACATGGGTTTTCTCAAACCTCGGTTTTATGAACCTTATATGGGATCCGTCACCAAAAGGAAAAAACCCATCACTCAGTGAGCACAAGTTACCAGCACAAATGGGATCGTCTTTTGTTGACACTTGCCCTTTTGAAAACCACAGCAAATCCTGCCTCTGGGGGGACAAATATTCCTTATGTTGTGCCCCAATACAGAAAAAATCTGGCAAGAGGGGGCTGAAAATGTTCCCTGCAGCACCATCCTGTCTCAGGCTATTAATTAGTTTGCTTTAACTTATATTTCCCCTGACTCTTGTGTGCAACAGAGTAAGGGATGTTAGTCACGGAGATGACTCAAGTGATGGATACGTACTTGGTAAATGGATAATGTGCCAGGGGACATTTGCAAATGCACGTTTTGCTGGTAAACTGCAAGCAGACCATGTCTGGGAGGGAGGCAGAGGAGGAAAACCTCCTCCTGACAGCACTGGGGAAGGCAGCCGTGTTTTCTCTCCAGTGTGGGCCTGGCAGTGTTTGAAGGAACCCAGATTACCTGGTACAATATTCCTTTGCATTGCAAAAAAGTGCTGAAAGTTTTATAAAAATATAGAATGTTACATTCCATTGTGTCAGCGAAAAAATAAGTTTTCCTAGTATCATTCAGCACTATATAAATACAAATCAGGATTTTTTTCTTAAGAGATGTCCTTTTCCTACCCTGAGACTTTGCAAAAACCTGTGATCCGCTAAAAATGTCACAGTGAAAACCTAAAGAAGCAAGTGGAGACATGATCTGTTGCTGACCTTATTTACCACTGCCTGTGAAAACCACAAATAATTCTGCCCAGCTTTGTTCCTCCCTGATTTATAAGCAAGTGCATCGCTGCAGCTTGCAGTATTCATTTCTTTGGCAGGTTTCCCACTATTTTTGCTTCTAGATCTGGGGATAACAAGACCCATCAACAATTTCACTCAGGTGGAGATGAAAGTCAGGGAAGACACCAGCTCCCCTCCTCCACAAAGCCATCTCAGGAGGTTTGCCCTCTCTTCTGTACCTAGACAGTAGGAAAATAAAAAAGAAAAAAAAGGAGTTTTAATGCATTAACAGAGCTTCTCCCTAGAAATAATCAATTCCTCTCTCTTCTTCCCATCCTCCATCCAAATTCACATCTTCTGCCAGCACCCTGTGCTGTCTGCATCTCTGAGGGTGGTGAGGTGGCACAAGAGCTGCCCCCTGCACCCCTTGGCAGCAGCCAGGTCTCTGGGCCAGGCAGTGCACACAGCATCAGAGCTTTCTGCATTTCAGGCAGCACACGCCAAACCCTGGGGCGTGCACAGCAGGGAAGTGGGGACACGGATGCACTGCAATTCACCCAGAGCTGCACCAGCTATGGGAAGCTGGGGCCGGGGCCACAGGACACTCAGAGTTGTGCTGAGTGTGCCCAGGGGAGCTCTGAGGGCATGAGGGAAAGGGAAAATGCTTTTGTTGCTGCTGCTACTGCTGTTTGTTACTGTTTATAACTCTGTTTTCCAGCTTGTCAAATGATGCAGGACTGTTTCAGGCAAAGCTGCTGCAAACTGGTCTGGTGGCTTTTGGGACAAGGGAGAAGTGTCAGAGCACCGGGAGGAGCTGCAAGAGCCAGCATTCCCTGTTCAGGGTTGGAAAAAGGATCATGGTTACCCTGTCGGGAAGCCCACATCCCAGCTAAAGACCATCTCATGCCAGTTTTCTGGGCTTCAGGAAAGAGGCTGATAGAGGGAAGAGGTATCAAAACAAAGCCATTTCTGTTCTCTACAGCCAGCCCTACATTTGCCAAATGCCATGTATGCTTTGCTATCGCTTGGTCTCATACTGGACAGAGTGGAGGACATAAAGGGAGCGAGGAGTTAGAGTTCAGTCTGAGCCAGAGTAATTCACTGGCAATGTTGAGAGCATTGGAATGGGTGACTACAGCACGTATTTATCAAACCTGCCCGGGCACAGCATCACCAGGAGCACACAGACTGGGGGATGCCAGCACACCCACCCTGGAGACCTGCTGACAGTTCCCCCTGCACTGTGGCCAAAAGGAAGGGGATTTCTCCCCAGAACTGGAGTGCTCACTGCCAGCTGCCGCAGTGACAGACAGGATCTGTCCTCACCACCTGTCGCCATCTCTGAGGAGCTGTTCTCTCCTCTCTGCTCCTGCCAAGGCTGCTGGAAAAGCCCCATGGGAAACCCTGCATTAGTAATGCCAGGCACGTCAGAAGCCCCTCCACGCACGTCACCACAGCTGCCACGCAGCTTCAGGCACAAAAACCAGCTGCTTTGTGAGGAGCTGCACAATTATCCACAAGGAAGCCATGCAAATGCCTTGGGCCAAGACCTCTGATGCCCTGGGCCTCCTGACCCGGCAGCTCAGCCCCCCTGGGTACGGGCCTCTCCATTCAGGACCACACCAAAGTGGAGTCCCATATTTTGGAGGGTCTCCAGTCTCAGAGATACACAATCTCCTGCTCCTCCTCCTGGGGACAACTCTTGTGACATCCATGCAGCCTCAGCAGTGTGTCCTCCTGCAGCAATGCTCTCTTCCATCCTGGCTGTGTGAGGGGTGAGGGTGGCAGCATCACTCCACTGCGACACAACCCACGGACACATCTCCGAAATTGATGGGATCTTCTCTGGGGCCGTGGGAACGGGCCTGAGCACCTGCCAGTGCTCGCACTTTGGGGGCTCCCTGTACACCCCGTGGGGCAGGGGGCTGTGGCCAAGGGAGCTCTGGCCACGTGTGCCCCCTGCTGTGGCATGGGGACAAGGGGGGTTTTGCAGTGCGGTGGCTCTCACCCCATCCCTGCCAGGGCAGCCAGACAGGCGTCTCACCTCCGCCACCCTGCACCTTCTTTTTGTTCTTGGAGGGGACTGGGAGCTGTGGCTCTCCCCAGGGCTTTGGCATATCCCTGGAGAGAGCCCCCCGTGCAGATCCTCCTTGCAGGGGCTGTGGGTGCAGCAGGGGTGATGCTGCAGCCACGGCCCAGGGGCAGGGAGGACACCTCGAGTGGCATTTCTGTGTCCAAGGTGGCGGCAAGGAGCCCCATGCTCTGCCCCTGGTGCTGGTACAAAACCTGCTCCTGGCTGTGCAGGGCAAAGGCGTTCAGTGCTCAGTCCCCTGGCTGTGCTGCCTGTTGATTCTTAGCTGGGCAGAGCAGGACCCACATCAGGGACTCAGCCCCACACACTGGGGGCCACTGAGCCACCAAATGTCATTTAGACTCTGCTGATAATAGTAATAATGCCATCACTCCCTGAAAGGCACTTTAGCTCCCAGCTGGAGAGCACCAATTCAGTGAAGACCAGGAAAGCTCCTTCTGAGCCTCTCCCTGTGCAGGAGCTTCATTTCCTACAACTGCAAAACACTTAGGATATCAGAAAAAATCACCTCCATGTGCACTGCAGAGAACAGCCAACTCACTCCACTTGTCTCAGGCAGGCAGAGCCAAGCCTAACCCAGCTGAGCAGGAAGGATCTGACAGAACAAAACACTAAGAATAAAAAGATTGACTTTGGTTTTCAGTAAAACCCATATCAAGCATTGGAAAAAAGCTAATATTGTTTTGCAAGGTGCAAGAATTTTGCAACACTTGGGCAAAAAAAACTAAAGGAGCTTTCCCTGGTAGGTATGCTTTCTAAATTTTACTCCCTACTCAGAACTTTTGATGTTGCACTGAAGTACCCTTCCCCAGTAGAGAAAGCTCAGACATTTGCACAGGATTTAGAAATGCTCTCCAGTCCCCAGACATGGTGAGTAACACAAAGTACAGGATCACATAGATCACCGTATATGTAAATATTTTAAACCTAAACTTATCTCTTCAGTTAAAAAAAAAAGTATATGCACAAGCCTTTATATAAATGTGATCTTGACATACTTCATATTTTGAAATAGCAGTGACTATACTTCGCTGAATCTTTATGATTACATGTTGTGTGCATATACAGATCACAGGCTAACATGTGTGTGCACGTATGCATTGTATGAAGCCATTTTGACTGACCCAGAGAGGAATTTTGTACTGCAAACAGAATGCCATTTTCATGCAAAAGTAGAAAAAAATATATAAATTAAATGCTATTAACCTGAGTGCCAGGCATCTAAATGTACCTACTAGAAGAAAACAACTGTGGTTTTAACTAGCATCATATTTCTACTCCCTTTCTTTTCCATACAAAAGTCCCATTTTTTACAATCAGTTTCCACACACAACCAACTCCTCCTAACAGAGGAACAGCGAGAAGAAAGAAATAGACACTGCACTAGCACCTTCTTAAGTGCCCTTCCAGTAAACACAATAGAGCCTTACAGTATCTTTCGAAGTCCCCAGCTTCTTCAGCCCGTCCAGAGGGAGGAGATCTGCAGAATCCTTGTGAATAAACTGAACCGCCTGCTTCATCCTCCTCTGCTGGCGCAGAGACGCCGCTTCCCTTATCTCCACTTCTTTCCTGCTCGGCTCTGTCAGGATCCCCGAATAAAACATCTCTCGGCCCGTCAGCGGCTCGCTCCTTGGAGACGCGCGTCTCGGGGAGCTGCGATGGGGGGATGCTCCGCCGCCTGCGCTTTATAGCCGGAGCCGGGTGACGTGAGGAGGCCGGCACAGGTACCTCGGCCGGAGGGAGGGCTGGGCACATCGCCACACGCGGCGCCCACAGCGGCGGGCAGCTGGGGATGCTCCGAGGGGATAACATCGCTGCCTTTCCTCCCCGCTGCCTCTCCTGACAGCAAGGGCATTACTCGTCTGCCGAAGCCCTCACGGACAGCGGAGAGCACCGGCACGGCGCTTTGAGAGCGGCGCACAGCCCCGGGAGGCAGCGCATCCCCGGCCAGCCGCGGCAGGCACGGCGGGATTGCCCCGGGCGGGGAGCTGAAGTGTCACGGCAGGTGACACTGCCCGGTACCCGTGTGCTCCTGGGGGCTGCTCCCCTCCGGGTCAGGGTGACACAGCCCCCCATGGACTGTGCCACTGGCCATGGGGAGGGTTGGTACCTCATGCCCGGGATGCCCCCAGTCTCACCACAGCACCGATCTGCATCACCACTGTCCGCTCGAGTACCCAGGAAAACTGCCACAAAAGTTGTCCCAGACAAACCAGGGCACCTTAAATGTGGTTTTACACATGGTTTATGTACCCATCAAATGTCCAGGTACAGTGCAATTTGACTAATTACTAACACCCACACAACTGATTGTTAATCAGAGCAAAACTTGGCAAAGCAGCTGTAGTTTTGCAGCTTCTGTGCTGTTTATCTAATGATCCAGGCGTTGCTGGAGTCAGTCTTGCTGAGGTTACTTACCTCAGATCCCAAACAAACCTGGGAGATGTGTTAGAGGATGAGAGTAGTGGCATTACCTTGGCTGTCCAGTGGTATCCTTTATTCTTCTCTAGGTTTCCAAGAAGCAAAGTCCTTTTTCTGGGGCTGATCTGTCATTTAATTTGTCATATTAAAGCATGAACAAAGTCTCCAGTACAATTCCTATGCTTCTTTCCATTACAGTGTACTACATGAACTAATACACATTAACAAACCTAATAGACTTCCATGCTGTAAAGACTGGTTAATGTAAGAGTTAGAGAAGGTAATTTTCTTAGCAGGACTCACAGCACCCTTGGGTTTCTTTCACTGCTACAGCGAGTGAGGGCAGCAGGTGCTTCCCTGAACTTTCTGCTTTCCAAGTGATTTGTTGCAAGGAATAGGTGCATAAAAAGATGCAGATCTGTCTCAGAAAGACAGTACAGATCTGGAAACACTTCACATGGGTTTGGTTCTTGTTAAACTGAGAGAGACCTTTGATGTGCTAGGCAGAGCTTAGCCCATGATTTATGCCGAGCCAGATTTCCAGGACACTTCTTACCTTCCTGAGGAGCTGGGACACTGATTCTGCTTTGCTCTCCCCCACCAACAAAGCCTGGACTCACACTTTCTGCTCATCAAGACACCACTGGCACCCTGCAGCCCCTGCTCCTGGCCTGGGGAGTGGGGCTGGCACAGAGCAGGGCTGATGCCAGAACAGCAATGCTCTGTGGGTAAAATGACACGTCTGAGCTCTGCAGTCATGGACAGAGCATGCATGTTCAGCCCCTCCACATGTGACCTGGGAGAGAGCAGGTAAAAAAATCAGATGATGAGTCAGAATGCCATAAAACCTGAGCATATTATTTCACAGCCTCACATAAAGGCCACTACGCATGAGCCAGCCCAGCTCAGTGGATGTGTCAGCCTGCAGAAAAATAACAGGGCTGACAGTCTGAAGGGGGGCATAATTTTTATTCCCTGTGCTGACTCAGCTCATTACATGACAGGACCACTGTTCCACTCTGGGCACACACGGTCAGGAGGATAAAAGTACCTTATTTTTCACCTTGGGAGCTCTTTGGCACTTTTGCAGCTGATTAAATAAAGATATACTACTGCATCCACTCTCTCCCAAAGGCAAGGAGGAAGCAAAAGGGCTGCCACTGAAATCAGGAGGCAATTTTTAGTATAAAAGCTCCATGGATATGCAGCAGTATGCCCAATGTATTTATTAACAGATGCCCAGCCAGCTCTGGCTTATTTCAAGAAAAGCAAAGCTGCAAGCACAGGTGGAGCATGAAAAACCCCCTCACACTGCAGCTCTGAGGCCGCAGCCTGTGTTTCCGTTCAGCACACAAGCATTTTGTCTGAGCCCTGCAATTTCACTTCTGCTCTATGTTATAAATGCACTTTGTGCCAACAGCTCTGAAGAAAATCTGCTCAATGCTCAAGAGTAACAAATGAGATAAAAGCCTAATTCCTCTCTTAATTTTTAATCCTGAGAAAGAAGGAAGGAGAAGAAGCAGTAAGTGATCAACTCAAATTATGCAGGATCCACAGTGAAAGAGGGACTCAGTTTGGGCAGCTCAAACCCAGGGGTTAAGATGGTTAAGTGGTTAAATCCTTTGCTTGCAACAGATTAGCAGGTGGAATTTCTCCCCCTCCCTGTATGATGTATCTAAATAGGGACACATATCAGAAAAATTCCCATCCACTCACCTGAGAAAGGCCTGTCCATGATCACTGTCCCTCACTCAAGAAAAGCTTCAAGGGACAAAACCACTTTTCCTGCTCTTTCCAGCCTCCAGGGCAGCACGGAATGTTCCTCCTCATCTCCATATAAAATCAATTCCAGTATCAAAAAGAGGCTTCACGGGGCTGTGATGGAGAAAACCCCTGCAGCCCGGGTCTGGCCCTGCCCTCCAGGACAGGCTGGCTGTGCCAGAAAGCCCAGGTGCCACCAAGGACACACCGCAGATGGTGCCTTCCGCCAGGTACGGGCAGAGCTGCCGCACGTTTGCAATGGGCTCTGTCCGTGCCCGCAGCATCTTGCCCAGAGATTTTCTGCTGGCCCAGCGAAGCCCTCGGTGTCCAAACCCATTGCAAAGAGCAAACAGAGGGAAATGGTGCTTTCCCTGGAGTTTCCAACACGCCCTTTGCCATCACAGCTGGGGACAGGGAAGGCAGCACCACAGGGCAGCGCGAGTGGAAGGGAGGGTAGAGGATGCGCAACTTTGATAAGCTTATCAGCCACCCTACAGGACAGACAAAACCACAGCGGCCCTGCCTTTCAAATGCAATTTGCTTTACCTATGATGTTATACCCCTGTTTAGAGCCGCTTTGTACTGCCTCAGTCCCCAGGCACGCCTGCGGCTTAATCAGCGTGAGGGAAGAGGAGCTGCGGACTTGGGTTCACATCCCCATTCCATCTCCTCTCCCGGGGAACAGGAAAGCAGCAGCAGGCAACGCAGGAAGTGGGTCGGTCCTTTTTTTCTCCTTTTCTTTGATTTCTCATCTTTCCCTAAAAAGAAGTGATTTGTTAGTTGTTGCCATAGCCTGAAGAAATGCAGAGATGCCCCAGAAAACTCTGAAGAAAGGATAGAGTGGTATAATTTAACAGAAACAGAAGCAGGCAGCAGGTCCAAAAGGAATAATTTGCTCAGCACAAAGAGAAAATTTTAGAGAATCCATTTCCACAGAAAAGATTATGAACAGCTTAAGAAAATGAAATCACAATAGTTGATGTATTAAAATTAACTTTTTGTCCATCAGTGCATTAGTAAGGGTCAGTTCTGGCACAATCAGGAAAATAACCAGATTAATTTGGAGACTACAAACCTGTCTTTTCTAAAAATATTGGATACAAAAATTCAGAAGGGTTTTCTTAATTATCGTTTGTAGCAAGACAAAGACTATGGATAGAGCTGGGGAAATGCTCTAACACACAAAAGTAGAGACAGGTTGAGATGCCTGAGAAATATGGCCCATTTTGTCCAGTAACTCCACACTCACCTTCTGTGTTTCCAGTGCTGACCAAGGGAAAGGATCTCCTGGGCTGGGATAAGGGCCCTATCACAGGCATTTCATGGAGACAGCTATTCCCAGGGCATCTCTCCATATTTATCCTGGGTGCAGCTCCAACCTGCTTCTCCTGTGCCTGTTCTGTGCAGTGCCTGAGCTGGTGCCACCAAGCATGAAGCAGAGGCACGGATGACACTGTGAGAGGAATCAGACATTGCACAGCTTCCCCCAGGAGACTGAACTGAATTTGTCTGTCAGGTTCTTTTCATACACAGAGGCAACAGGTGGATGGGAGTTCCAGGAGCACAAAAGCTACACATGTCAAAACAAGAGATTATAAAGTGGCAAGACTTGCAAGAGCTCCCTTACCTTTATTATCCCTTTTTTAAAGAGGCTGAAACGTGAGAAGGCCTGGTTTTCTTCAAAACAGGAGGAAATGGTGTGCATAGAGGGCAGGTGATATTTCTACCCAGTATGCACCCAAATTAACCTCTGTTTATTATGTGCAACAGCAAAATTATTTCAGTGTAAAATTTCCAAAATGATTAATTTTAAGAAACATTAATACATGCTAGTTCTCACCCTCCCAGATGTACGTTAGAATTGAACTGCAAATATTTATTTTGAAGTAATCTACACATATATTCAAAGTGCCAACCATAACGACATCAGACTTCCCAAACCTCAGGGGATTTCACTTTTCCTGTCCTGCAAAAGGCAGCTTGTGTGCTGAAGGCTTCCTCTGCTGCTGGGGCATTCCAAGCCATAAATTTTACATTCAGGTCATTAAATATATAGGAGAGATCTTGTTAAGGCTAAACCAGGGCGAGTCACTTCACACTATACAAACACAGTTTTCTCTCTCCTTTCTAACTTTCCAGAAGCCTGACATCTGGAGATCAAGGAGGAGCAGGGCAGGACGTGGGAATGCCTCTGCTGCTCGGGATTTCTGAGCTCAGAAAGTCAGGAGGAAGAGGGCGCTGCTCTTCTTCCCATCAGTTCCTCTGCCAGTCCAGCAGGAACTGCTAAGGAATAACCAGGAGCCTGTTGCTCTGGAAAAGCAGGGGCTGCTCGGTTGAAATGCTGGCTCTGAAGGGTAGGAGGGGGCAGGAGACACAGGCTCACCCCTGGATTCTGCAATGAAAAAGATCACGTGTAGGATCAAGCACTGGGACTGAGATTTCCTGGCTCATCCTAGAGCCAAGGAACACTGTTGTGGAATGGCTGCATTCAGTGTTTCTCCCCAGACCCAGCTCAGAGCACTTGGGCAAAAGCAGAGCTTGACAAAAAGCTGTAAAAACCAGAGGTGGTACCCAACCATCTGAACAGCAACCACCCCACAGGCAGAATTTTGCTGAGCCTGCTCTTGTTTGCTTCTTGAAATAGGTCCCAGCCATCCCTGAAAAAGGGATTATGGGCTCCCCACACCAAGGGAGCTGCAGGATGCTTTCACTGTCATTAGCCGCTGGACTAATGGCATTTAACAAGAGACATGGAGAAACAGGCATTGCAGGAGCAAGAACAGCCCCCAGTTTTCTCCAAGAGAGATGTCCCACCATTTTCCCCCCATATTTTCCTTGTCCCACTAGTAATTTTCACCCTTCCTTCTGCCCAAGGGACAAAAGCTGTGCACAGCACTCAGGACAAAGCCCAGCCATGCCAGCCGCTAGTGATTCCAGGATACAAAGGAGTCCAGTCTTGGTCTAAATACAACAACCCATTTCTATTCACCAACTCACTTCAGCACTTGCTTAAACGCTTTTGTGAATAAGAATCACAAAATTTCTCCTTCCCAGCATGAAAAGTCACTCCTTAGTAAACCAAATATCAGTGTGCACACAAAATCATGTGCAATAGGAATATACTTCCCTTGAATACTTGGGACATCTGTGTTTGCTTTTACATCTGTGTGGCTAATTAATCATAAGGGAGCTGGCCAAATTTTCCCTTGAGTCAACACCTTGAGCATCAGTGGAGATACAGTGGGGATACATGGTGCCCACAATGACATCCATGCCTAGCTGCAGTCATGGAAGTGGTTCCCTAAACCAGTCCTAACTTGGCAGTAAGAAGTTTTAAATATTTACCCCTTGATTCTTGCAAATACGGGACACTGGGTTGTCATTTTCTCCCTTTTACTTTCTTCTCAAATCAGTAAATTATTCTCAGAAGCAGCTGACACCATAAGCCCACAGTGGACCAGGAGAAGAACACATCACAATAATTTTCCACTGGGATCCTGTTAGCCAAGGTGCTTATATGCAGGATTTTCTTTTCTATAACCCTATGTCTTCATCAGTGTGAAATGCACACTGGCTCCAGGATAAAATATGGAGGTGTGGGGTATGTGAGGCCACAGACTCCATGCTCTGCCCTCTCCACACAAGGGCAGGACTGAAGCAGTTGCTGAAACCTGAGCTGGGGATGAGAGCAAACCAAGGCAGTCTGAGCAGGAGCAAGATCAGGAAAGTCTGGCAGCTTATACATCAGAAAGGGTCTTCTGTATCTGCTGTCTTTGGGTGACAAGTTTAGGACTGGCTCGGGTGTCTGAAAGCTCCCTGCCACAGGGGGGAACTCTTAGTCCTGAAAGGAGTTATGCAAACTCTTTAAAAGCCCTCTGGTTTTTCTGGCTTTCTAGCCAAAGATCTTCCCTCTGGCCAAGTACAAATCTGCTGCAGAGGCATTTCTCATTCCAGATACTTTGGAGTGGTGTGATTCCTAAATAGCAGTACTTGGGGAGAGGGAGGGGGAGCTCCTCAAGCAAACTCTGTGGAATTTACCTCATGGAGAAGACAAATCTCAGAACATAATTTAATATGTTACCAAAAAGAAAATTTTTTTTAAAAATCACTCTGTCTCTGGAACAGGACAAATTCAGGTCAGCTCTGAAACAGAACTGCCTTTTGAAGGGTTCCTCTATGGCTTAGCCAGTTTACCAGGTGATGGTGATAAAAACAACAAATTCCAGTGATGCAGTAAGCAAGTGAGCTGAACAAAATTGGAATTTCCCAGCTCTTTTGCAAAAGCCCCAAGAACAGGTGCTTATTTCAACTCGTGCCAATGTGGGATTCACCAAGGAACAACATTCTTACTATGCTCTTTAAAAGACTGACTGTGAACCTTTTCTGCCACTCCCAGTTAAAGGAGTATTCATACAAGGATTTCATTTGACAAATATTTCCACCTTCTTATGGAGCTTGGATCTAGGACATTTCTGCACCTTTCTTTCAGAGAAGAGAAGGGGGTAGCTTGTTTTGCACATTGAGTCTGAAATTGATATGGTTTTACAACAGACTAATATTCAATGAACTCAGGGTTTGAATGCTATAAGTTAAAGATATATAAATTTTGGAACTTAAAACACTGAAATCCTGAGTTCATCGAAGGCATCAAAATACATTTATTTTGGAACTTTGAGATAAATCAAGATCTGAACCTAAGACACTTACAGTATCCATTTAAGATAAAATTATTACTTACATCAGCATTAGAGAAGAGGTCACCACAGTGTTAGTCAAACACAGGATCTCTCACCTCTGTGGAGCCCTTATGTTTATTTTATGAAGCCAAGGCTCCAGGGCTCTCAAGTGCCTCAAGCACAAGTGAGCTCCCATTGTACCTTCCTGCCATGGCCCATGCAGAGCTGCAGCAGCTCCTGCCAGGTAAGGTTTAGTCAGAAATGTTACTGGATACTCAGGGCTAATATTTGCTCACGTACAGAATTGTCAACAGGGCTTCAATGTGGCTCTCCTAACACAGAGGTTGTGTTTGCCATGTTGTGATTTGGTTAAATGCCTCCACCTTCAAGTCCAGGCAGCTGAAGGAGCTCACACTGGGCCCCAAAAGGAACATGAGCAGTGTGGATAGGAATGATGAGACACACAGCACTTTGAGGTGTTTCTGCCCTACCTTGGGTGTAATTTACTGAAGGATCATCTGTCCAACCACTGATAGGAGTCAAGCTGTGATCAAGCTGAGCAACCAAACGATGCAGGAAATCAGTAGCTGACTACTACACACACAATTTCATTTTCAAAGACAAATGTTCAAAGTTCATTATTGACATCTGTAAGAACTGAGTCACCAGAGTGATGGGGCCAGGCAGAGTGCCAGAATCGCTCATTGTTCTCAAAGTAAATAACAGCAACTGAAGTTACACCTTCACGGCCCATTTCCTCCAGCTTCCTTTGAGGTTTAGTCTGACTGGAAATCAACAACTTTCAACCCACACATTTCGTCACCAGTAATTTGGGAGAGACAGGGGAACAGCCTTTACCAATGGTCAGACCTCAGTTCAGGAGGTCTCGTCCCCCTGGAAGCTGAAGTGGCAGCAATACCTGGCCCAGCAGCACGGGTCCTTCTCGGCCCTGCATCTGCATTTTGTTAAAACAGATTAATTCAAAGATTAACAGATTAAACTCAAAATACAAGGTGATTTACAAACCCTTCCGAATGACTGATCAGAGGCAGTGGTGGGGCCCAAGAGCTGCCGAGGTATCAAAGCCCCAGTGTCAGCCGACTGCCTGCTTTAGGGGTGCTGCTGCAGAAGCCCCATCCAAACCCCCCACCCGCTGTTTCCCAGCAGGGATTTTAGCAGGATCTGTCTTTGCCGGGGCCACCTGCTGCCCTCTCGTGGGAAGCCCTGCGGATGGTACCCTGTCCCCTGAGCCCGGGGACAGCACCGCAGCCAGTGGCTCCCGCAGCCCCCGCACAGCAGCTTCGGGCAGACCACCACAGCCTCACTATCTCAGCTCACCAAACTCTCAAAAATCTCCTTATTTGAGCCCCTTCCCGATGTTCCTGGCAAGAACAGACCCTGAGAGGTGTCTGAAGGAGGGATGAGGCTCTAGCATCTCACATGAAGTTATGCCAGAGCACGTGTCCAGAGCATCCCTAACCTAGACTGTCATCTTCTTCACGGGATTTTACTTTTCCATTCCTCCATGAGGAAACGTATCCTGCTGGGATAGATAGGCTCTTTTTATCCACTCCAAGAGCAAATGATCACGTTGGACTTGTGTCCTGCACAGAGCTGGGACAGGCATTTGTGATGTGCTTGTTCCAGCACCGCTGCATCCCCCTCACACCACAGCACTGGCTGCAGGGCTTTCTGGACAGCCCTGGGGAAGACAGCAATGCCTGCAGTGTTGGGCTTTCAGTTCCTAGAGCTAAGCTTCCTTCTCCCACTGAATGAAGTTGCTGTTCTCAGCATGGATGAGCCTTTTCAGGGTTGTATTTTTGTAAGTTTGCTGAGAGAATTAGCACCTACGGGAGCCAGGGCACAATAGCTGTGCTATGTAAGCCAGACAGGCCCCCTGAGCACTTTTCTGTCGTCCAGTATTTAATAACTGGTCTCAGCTTTTCCACACAGCCCCTCACACCAGCACTACACCAGTAACAGCAAACTGGGGTCGCCCAAAATCCACGAGCAGCATTGTGTCTCATACAGGCTTGTCCACTGGACACAGAGATGCTGAATTCCCAGTTTTCTGGAATGCTTTCCTTATTTCTACTTTGAAACTCACAAAAATCGTGATTCCCTTCCCTTGCCCTAAGCTGCTTTCTGTGGCTGGGTTTTACCCTGGGCAGCACCTCCAGAAGCCAAGTGAGCTGGCATTTTGCAACAGGTGACAGCTGCCACTCTTATATTTGAGTGAGGCATTAACTTGCCCTGTACAGAAGTGTTTCAAGGCTGTGTGTGGTGTGCACAACAGGCAACACCTGAGCTAAGAACTACTAAACAACAAATTGCATCTCAAGTGACTACTTCAGAATATTTCAGCTTTCAAAGCAACTTTTTCTCTCTTTAAAACTACGAACCTTCGATTTCCTGATCCCCGAAATTGTCACAAAATGGAAATTTCATGGCATATGATTTGTAAGTCTTCATTGCCTACTGAATAAACTTTCCAGTGGAAAAAGAGGGCTTTGGTTGGATCAGATCAAGTTTAGCAGCTAGACAGTGTGAGGGAGGTTCCATTATGAATTCTGTATTTATAGACATCTCCAATAAAAAAAAAATTCCAAGGTCTTATTTTCTGACCTGTTTTTTTCTCACTGTGTACTAAAAAGGCTTTGGTTCATGGAATTTGAAAAACTTCCTCTTCAAAATGATCTTAATCAGAGAAAAAGCTGCACTAACACACATATATTTAAACAGAGAAAGATACTTTTTTTCCCTTTTTAACACCCAAAGTGATTTAATAAGGTAGTTTAAAGAGCACCATGAGAATGTCATACATAATTTCCACTGACTTGGAAAAAAAACTAGATGAACTTACCTCCTGAGTGGAATGTGTCCCTTGAGTTCTCCAACTCCTGTTTTCCCCCCAGGTGCTCTATTTGCATCATTGCTCGTGGGTTTTCTCTGCAGTCCCAACAGAATATGTGTTGTGGAAAGCAGACTTCCACAAGAGAGAGTGAAAATCTGCCTATGAACAAAAGGATTGTTCAAATTAAATGGGCAACAGCAAGAGGTGTTGTAGGATGGGTTTGTTCCAGGGATCCTCAGAAACAAACCCAGCTTGGCTCAAGTTCTTAAAGAAGTAATTATTTGTCTCTCCCAGCAGCAGCCTTGCACAAGCACAGTTTGAGTGGAGCAGCATTCAGTGGAAGACTGGAAGCATATGTACATTTTTGCAGTCCACATCTACTGTGTTTACAGGATGCCATCTATATGCATGAGAGAAAAAGCATTTGCATTTAAGCTTATTTAATTCAGAAATATTTGTGGACCACTACCCTTGCATTCTGTTACAAAGGATTATCATAATGCCATTCCTTCCTGCTTAGCCACACCAGACTTCCTCTGACTCCTTGGATTTAAATAAGCCTCAAGTCTTGCTCTCCATATTCCCCTATTTATTATTTCTGTTATGTAAAGACCCAAAGGTCCCAGTCAGAATTTCAGCTCCCACTGCTATGGGAGTTCCCAGGATAGTTCATACTGGCTTTCCCTGTCCCAGAGGGTATCTGAGCCTTCATGTCCATCACTGCAATCCAGCACTGGCAGCATTCACAGAATCAGCAAGAATATTTGAAAAACACAGTTTTCTCCTCTGATCAGCCTGTAGTCACCGAACTCTTCCAGGACCTCTATATTCCTGTATGTGATTTACTCTGCTCTCCTTGCCACATAAACCAGTGTCACCTTTCCACAGCAAACAGCTGAATGACACAGTTGTGCCTTCCAAAACCACACCAAATGAGCCTGGGTGGACACATTCAGTGACATACAAATGAGTCCTTGTCACTGTAATCAAAGGAAGCTAAGGGTCAAACAGGCAATTGAATAAATTAAGGAGAAGGTATTGGGATTACTTTTCTAAAAGTTTGATAGACTGACTAAAACGGATAATCTCAACACAATATATTTTTAAAAACCAGAAAAACAGTATTAAAAATTATTATAGGTTGACTTATTTACAATTTCCTATGACCCAATTCTATTTTTCAATTCTAAGAAATTAAGCCAGTGAATTTAATGACACTGTGGTATAGTCTTAAAAGTATTCTGGGAACTTGCGTCTTAACACAAGGTTTTCACCTTGTTTTCCTTGGTTTGGGGTTTTTTTTAAATTATTTTTCATTTTAAACAAGGTGGTTTGGGGTTTTTTGTTTGTGTGGGTTTTTTTGGTTTTGTTTTTTAGGAAAAATAATCAGACATGAATCTACAAAGTAATAAAACACTTTGGAGTTATTTTAAGTTGTTTCTCCTGTCTTCATGCAGCTTGTTACAGCAGACCAATTGACTCCAGATCATCATCTAGGAGATGCTTTTAGAATAATATTTAGAATTAATACCAGGATAATTCTGGTATTTTACTTGCCAGAATTATGTGCATCACTAAATATGTGGCGAGTTGTATCTTTATGGGTATAGATGCAGCCTAGTAATATATTACATGAAACAGAATGCTGTGGTAAGCAGATGTTCCCAGGGTAAAGTGTATCTGATGTGAAATAACTTGTTAAACAACCATTAAGTATGTCAAAACTACTATTTAGCACAGCAAAGACAACTAAAAATATTACCCAAAAACTTCATGCAGCTAAAAGTTCACTGGTTTATTTCTTTTATCAAGAATAACAGTCTGAAACACTTTACATTAATTTACAATCATTAAAAAGATCCTCATGCTTATCTCATGTAGGTGACATTGAGACATCCAGTTAGCGCTAATTATTATTCCAAAAATTAAATCTTGTTTTATAAGGTTACATGTTTTTTGAGTCATTTGTTGCCAAAACACAACATCAGTCTACAGCCACACAGAAAGTAGAAATTGAAATTTCTACAGAGCCACTACCATGACTATGAAGATACAATGCCAAGTGTTTACAACATTCTGCAAGTTATCACTTCTCCCAACATTCAAGGTAGCAAAAATTCCCTCTTCACTTTTTACTGTACACACAGGAACTACAGTAAAAGGGGAAAATTCTGATCCATAATGTTAGATTAAGGGTAACAGAAGTGCTTCTGAGTCATTTGCTATTTAAGTAGGAAACGAGCAGGGCTGTGGAACAGTGAGGATTCTTCTCTGAGGAAGTGCAGGTTTTCTCCTCTCCTCTCCTCCCAGCAATGACAATGGCCTGTGCTCAGGGGGCAAGAGAAGCAAAGCTGAGATCCCTGTGGGTGGCAGGCAGCCAAGCAGCGCTGGCACAGCCGGACTAGGAGGGGAGGTGCAGTGTGACAAACCCAGAGCACGGGTCAGTGACTCGTGCACAGAGCAACACAGCCCAATTTCACCCATTAGAATCATCTGGATGTTTCACAGCTTTGGCTGCCTTGAACCCTGGTTGAAACCAATCACTGATTTGTGTGTTCCTCAGCACCACAGAGCTGTTCAGGTCTGCAGCCTTCCTGGGAGGGAGCACAGCAAGAAGTGGCCTGTTTTCCCTTGGCACCCAGCACACAGCCCACAGCACAGCCCCTCTGCTGGGCTTGGCCCTAAACCTGGCACGCCATGGCCCTCTCCCCACCGTGCCCCACCACCTGTGCAGGACTGCAGCATCCCAGCCATTCCAGAGCGCTCCATTGCCACCAGAGGTGCCTGGTGGCTCGCTGGGGCTCACTGGCACGCTGCATCTGGCAAAGGAAGCCTCCAACAGTGCAGGGCTAGGGGCTGTGCAGCAGCAGAGGGAAGCTATCTGGAAATACCTTCTTGGGCTCTCTCCATGACAGCACACTTCACCACGGATGCAGCAAAGCCTTTCTCACCAGCCTTCCTCCTGTTCTGGCATTCCTCAGCCATTCCCCTCCCCAGTCACTCCGCTTCGTGCCCTCTGCCAGATAACCCCGTCCTGTCTCCCCACAGAGGGAGCAGGGACCCTGTTGAGGATGAAGCTCAAGGGCCTGTGCTCCTTCCCCTCTGCTCTGCCAGTTCTCGCGTGTCTCGCTCCTCTTGCTGCAGGCCCGGCAGCCCCGTTCCTGGAGTGGGCACTCACTGCCCTGCCACAGCCGTCCCCAGCCCTGCTGGAGCTCAGTGCGGCCCCCTGGGACACAGCTCTCCCTCCTGTGCTCCTGGCAGCAGCACAACCCACTTCCCTGCTCTGCACAGGCCGTGGCAACTCCCCAGCAGCAGCAGCAAGAGGGACACAGCACCACACAGCCCCATCCTGAGAGGATCTGCTCCCCAGCTGTGGCCAAAGCCACAGTCCCTCCCCATCACGCCATGGCCAAGGCCTGTCCCTGCCCCACAGGCACCGTGGCACAGCAGCTCAGCACGGCTGAGTCAGGAGCACCCAGCAGTGCAGGGAGGAGATTCAGAGCCCAGCACTTGGTGAGGATTTCCTCTGTCACCCTGTGGACGTGGTATTATTCACATACAGCAGTTAAATACCACATGCCAATGCAATGAAACCCAGGAGGCCTGACTCCACACCCTCGGAAAGGGAGCATTTGTCCTGGCTACCCTGTGAAATATAAGTACCTTTCCTAAGATGGCACGGAGAAGGAGTTTGGTGCCCACTGTACCCCTTGGCATGGCCAGTGATGAAAAGACAGAAGTGATTCATTCCATTTCCAAATGGATGGGACTGTGGCTATCTCTCTTAAGGGCAGAAGGTCCTCAAGGTACATTACCCTGAGAGAATGGACTGTATGGCCAGAGGAGATGTAGGTATGGACAGAATAGCACTGAGACAACATTTTGATCAACACAGTTCTCCCTACAGGCCCTCTCAGGACAGCCTTGTCTGCAATAGGAGAAACAACCTGAGGAGAGG
Source organism: Picathartes gymnocephalus (assembly GCA_013390045.1). Lineage (NCBI taxonomy): Eukaryota > Metazoa > Chordata > Aves > Passeriformes > Picathartidae > Picathartes > Picathartes gymnocephalus. The sequence continues at coordinate 89,869 of WEKY01038136.1, forward strand.
AACACAGAGTCTGGGAATCCTGAGGAACAATTTGCCATAGATACCTCTTGTGGCCACAGGCTGGCTGAGTCTTTGTACCTCTCCTTCTCTTCAGCCAGACAGGGAAACAGCTCTTTTCTTCTCAACAAGGCCTTTGCAAGGTGCTCAGAAAAAGCAGAGAATATAACAATTGGGGCTCATACAAGAATCTTATCCAGCTTTAAACAGTGTTGTACCAAGAGCATCATCTCTGCAAAGCCTGCATTTACAGTGGGGCTTCTGTGTTCACCTGCAGGTGCTCAGAGGACAGAACGTTATACAACATGGAAGATGCCTTTTGGTGTCCCAGGCCTATGCATAGGGACAACACTGGGATTTAGGAAAGAATCTGATCTGTTCTAACAGTTGCAGACAGCCCAAAATGGAAATGTCCAGCAGGTCAGGGCCTGTCTTCCATTGCTGTGGTGCCCACAGTTTATCCTGGTATCTCTACATGTAAGCCAAGAGGTCATTAGCATGGACACGGTGTGAGCCAAACCCTGAACATTCAAGCTGATATTCAACCCTTTGCTTCATGCCACATGTAGTTCAGATCAGAACTGCACCTTGTGCGGCTCTTGGCCTCACTGGTTTGAATTAGGACTATGTCAGCCTTAGCTCTGAATTTCCTGCATAGCAAAAGTTAAGAGAGACATCAATCCTGTTCTCACTTTCAGGGAGACCAAACAAGAACCCAGCTTTGTTGAGGTAACATGCATTAATGGTAGCCAAACCAGGTTCATCCCAAACCACACTACTTAGCCTGTCTGTCCTCATTAGCTTTTAGAGGTGCAGATGAAGCAATGGGGCAGAGCTCTACAAACTTCTGCTTGGTGCCATTCAGTTACAGAAATCATGGGCAGTCTCCAATTCAGGGACCCGTGAAGTATCCTTTGGTACCCCCAAAAGGCATTATCTGGAAAGGAATCAAAATTCTGTTCACCAAAATATTTATATTAGCTGAGAAAGCCAAACTCTGCCAAGAACAGAGCTGGTGAGCTTCCCTGGAGTGTCTCTGCCAGTGTGTAAAACACAGAAAGCAGCCCCACCTACCACAGCCCCTCTGTGCATGCCCAGGGCTGGTTTAGCTCTTAAGTACAGTGCCAACTATTTGTAAGGCCTCAAAAATCTGGAAACTTTGGAGCGCAGCAGCCGAATGAAGGATCTTGGGAACATCTCTCTTGACTCCTGGGCTGTGTACTTGAAGTAGTTCTGTGGATGTGCCAACACGTCAAACAATGCTTTTATCAGCTTCTTGTCCTGGGAAAAGGGAAGCAGATTTTATAGCAGTTACACTCCAGAGAAGTTATGGTCAGTATTACCAAAGTTTAATGCCTGTCTAACTCATAAAAGATTATGGGCATTTTGCTTTTCAAGTGTTTCTGGGACTTTGAAACAGAGCAAGGCTGGCTTTCAGGCTCCTGGGAAGTCACTGGTGTTCCACATTAGCAGCTCCAGAATTTTTTCCCTCCTCATACATCCAAGAACAGCAAATCAACAAACCAACCACAAAACAAACACACACTTGAGCTGATGTCCAGCTAAACAAAGGCATGCACTCAACTAGCCTATGGAAGTCCCCTAACCCAGGTCATAGAAATCCACAAAGAGATTTCTTTCTCCCAGGGAGGAAAAGCCTTTGCTAATCTACAGGCTACAAGGCACCCAGTGCTTTCCCAATAAATTAATTTCTAGGTCTGGTCCACCTTCAATCCCCCTGAGCAAAGGGTCCCCTATCCACTGCTCTGCACAACCAGGATCTGCCAATTCACCCCATTTCCCTAAAGGAGCACATGTCTGGTGCACCAAGGAACAGACCTGATGCAGAGCAGGAAGCAAACTCACTCACACCAAATAATATCATTTCCCATCAAAATCAACATGTTTAGTGGAAGGAATGTACCTTAAGTATTTCTTGATGGTTTTCAGAGGCATAAAGTCTGCCATCCCGAACAATGTCTTCTATTAGTTCTTGGTAATCCTCTGTGGGGAATGCACAAGACAGTACTTTGCAGGTTCACTTCACTTACATACTCACTACCTCCCTTGGTTATACATGAAACCCCTGCCCTCAGAAGAACCAGTGGTACTTAGCCCTCATATTAGCAGTCAGAAAATATTCCAAACATTTTTGTGTTTACTATGAGAACAATGTACTCTGCTGAGTGGCTCAGCATCAATCTGTCAAAAGCAAGAGAAATAAAGCACCCAAGATTGGAGTTCACACCGTAACCAAGTAACCTGCTTCAAGCCAACTGAAATGCAGGAACCCATCTGTACACACCCACAACCTGTTATTGACTTCTTTCCACAGGAAGAAGGAAGAGGATGCTTTCTTAAAAGTAAACCCCCTGCTCAATCCTAACCTGAAGTTTTTCAAAAGGAGAGGTCTCCCCTGAAAAATTATTTATCCACTGCTGATGAAACTCTACAGACCACAGCAGGGATGACTCCCTCACAATTAATCCAGTGTGAACAGGACATACAATATCAGTTCATGTACGCTGAAGTGCAAATCCTCAGCTCCAGTTTCACACCTCATGATTCTGACAAGGACAAGGTGAAAATCTTTCCTTTGAATATAGATGTTTTGCTATCTGATTCTAGGTCACAAATGGTAGCAGCAACACCATAAATCACAGGTACTTGGGCTCTGCCTAATTCCTTACTGGGGCCACCTGAAGCAACTGGACAGGCACAGAAGAGCATAAAACTTAGATTCCAGCTCTGAGCTCTGCAATTTGCAGGCCAGAGCCCAGAACCCCAGCATTTTGTTTGGAAGACACGGTGGCACTTAAAGGACTGCAGTGCACTGCAGAATGCCTTAAATTAGGTTTAAATGAAACAGCTACTGGAAGCAGCTCCTAGTGACACTGCTGGGAGCACTGGGCTGCCCCGCTGCTTAGGGAGGGGAGTTCTGCACTGCTGCAGCTGCACTAACCCACATCAGCCCAGCTGCTCACACCCACTTACCATCATAGGTTACATAAGGAACTTGGAATCCTTTGGCACTGTTCCCTTCATTCGACTTGAACTGGATCCACAGTTTCTTAGACCTGGAGGTGAAGGCGATGGGGCGCTCGTAGGTCTGGCAGGTCTCATATGTGGTCACCGAGTTGGAAGAAGCTTTCAAAGCAAACACACAAAAGATAGTTGTGTGATAACGCTTCATACTAACGAGCTGTTAGAAAACAGGTTAAACTACCATGACAAAAATGCTTGCTGGTGCCAAGAAAACTCTTCAAAATATGGCAGGCCATCAATGAGGGACTTCTTGGTGAGGGAATATTTTCTTTTTTCCTAAAAAGCCAGTCTACTGTTTGAAGGACATGCCTGTACTAGAAACTGAGGTTATTTATCCAGACATCAGGCACCTGTAAGGATTAGCAAACATTTCCTCTTCCCTAACCCAGGCTAGAACTTTGTAGCGTAATGCATGACTGGTTAGCTTGAACCACCTACCCCTTCTTAACAATATTTCTCTCAGAGTTCACTGACACATCATGGCCTTGCACCCTTGTTTCATCAAAAACTATGAAGCAGCATTGATGAACAGGACTTCTCTATTTGCCATTTAAAGAAATTTCTGCTCTTAAGTAGAAGCCAGGCAGGCTACATTCAGTTTCTGCAAACAGCAATGCCTGTGAGAACCCTGTGTTGCCCACTAAGATATGCCTCCGTGGGTGTTTCAGACTCACAGCTTTTCCTCATCACCAGGTAGTCTCCACACTCATCTTCTATGGGCAGAAATATTTCTGGCACCACGATCAGGATGCGGCGCTTGGGCGGTGGGTTGATATTCCACGTGCACTCAGTGTTTGCAGGGTAGTCCCCAGGATAGTTGGGTGATTCGATATATCCAGTGTAATCTCCCAGTTCCCCTCCACACTGCCTGTCTGGAAAAGGAACACAGGATGCAGGACAAGGCAAAGACAGGTCACCCTACAGTTCTCCTGCTGTCACCGTCAGCTGCAGGGGTGACAGACACACACATTTTCCTTTTTGCACCTGCTGCAGGTACAGTTCTCTTTTCCAGCCTCTCACATTTTTGTGCAGGTGTGTTTTCACATTTCTGTGTGTGTATAGGGACTCCAGAGGTGGTTCTGAGCAGCCACCTCTCTGCCCTCCATTCTCCCTCTCTCATGTACCCTCAGCTTGCCACACCACAGCTACCATAAATCCAAAACAGTGGCTCCCTTTGTAATTGCCTCTTTCAAAGGTTATTATTAAGAAGAAATGGTTACCAGAGCTATTAACTTTTGTGAGCAAGTTTCCATTCCTCTTAATAGGAGGGAACAAATCAGGGTGCTGAGGACACAAACTCTGCTATATCAAGAGATAAAAGATTTAATAGCAAGACTCTGAGCAACCCAGCACCAACTGGCAAAATACAGTCATCACTTACCTGGACAGGGATGAAGGAACCAGTCTGCGGAAATCTGTCTCACAGACCTCAGTGAGCCGTGTGGGGTCAGATGCAGGCAGGCAGCAAAAGAGGAGCAACACCTCTGCCTTCTCTCCAGCACCCTGGAGCAAAGCTAAGTTTTGCCCTTAGGGCCACTCTGAACATTAAGAGCCCAGTCTTTTTATTTGTAAGAGAGCATCAAAACCACCTTGCTGTACTTACTTTTGCACTGTGTTACGTTTGTTGACCCATCAAAATCAGTAGTGGTGTTTCCAGGGCAGGAAATGCAGTAATTTTGTCCAAACTCAGGCTGGTATGTCCCAATTGCACAGCGAATACATCGGTGAGTTGTGGTGTTGTAAAAATGGCCAGGAGAACACTGAACTGGACAGGAATTAAATATGCATCATGGTTAAAAAAGTGGCAGTAGCGTACTAGAACATGCTTTTATACATTTCTGCAAGACCTAGTGTAATTTCAGAAAGTGAAATGCCATATTAGTAAACTGTGGGGGTAACAAAAAAGAGGTAATTAAGCAAATTTTAATTCATCAAGTCATTTTGTGCAAGTTCAAAATACCCAAATGCAACACTCTAGAGTTGTTCTGTGTGAAAGCAGCAATAAAACCATACTAATAACTATGAGGATAACAAAATAGTTTCAGTTTATCAGGTCATTTTGTGCAAGTTAAAAAGATCTACTATCAAATGTAGTTTTCTGTGCTGCACAGTCCCTTTTTTTCCTATTCCTTCTAAGCTCTGCTTACTCCCAAATAATTCTGCTTGAGTTTTGGAAGCTAGCTCAGCTAGGAGTCCTTCCCTACATATTGCCTCAATCCAAATGCTTCAGATAAGCTCCAAATAGTTCTTGCATCTGTGATTCCATGTCTCATGTGGCCTCTTCCACATGCAAATTCCTGAGCTCTTCATTCCAGTTAATAGAAAGAATTCCTTTAATCTCCACTCCAATTTGAAAACTGAACCTCATTTACAGAGTTGGTTTTGTTTATGTTAAATAAAACTGAAATCAGTTCCTCTTATGTTGATCCAGAGTTTCAACAACATTTTTTAGTACTTCAGTTTTTCAAAATTAAGTATGAAAAAACAGTATTTGTGGGTTCAGTGATTCTACACTGAAGGAAACTATTAGATATCACACTACTACCAGTAATATTAATTCTTCAATGATACTGCAAAATTCTTATAATATGCTGCAATTCTCAATAGGAAACATATCTTAAATGAAACTAGAGAGATCTCTTAATCCAAACCACTACCAAAGGTTTTCATTAGGACCTTATTTCTATCTCTTATTTCTGCTCTGCAGCAGTAGATTTGCTGTTAAGACTTCGTCCTCCAGGGATTTCCATGAGTAATTTTCTTTCACCCATGCTTTTGGTAATCACTTTTAGAAAGAACTGAGGCTTTACTGAATTTCCTTGCAGCCAGGCCAGGCCAGGCCAGGCCAGCCAGTTATGAGATTCCTGAAAGGACTGACCCTCAGAAAGAGAAAGAACCTTCTCTGAATGCCCCACTTAGCAGCAGCATTTCCTTTCGCCTTGGATCAAGGCAGTTCATCAGACAAATCTTGGCCTCACCTTTGGTCTCACAGTCCTGAAACAAGGATGCCCCGCTGTGCCTGGTTGTTAGACCTCCTCCACAGGGAAAGCAGGATACTCTCCCAGCTTCAGGCTGGTATGTTCCAAGGGGACATGGCAGACAGGGCCTGAAGCCATCAGGAGAATATTCACCAGGGGAGCACTGATCTAGGAGAGGAAGGACTCACATTATAGATGAAGGTGTCTTAGTGAGCCCGCCCAGGACCTGCAAGCCCACAGTGAAACTGCTCTCCTTTCCTGGGGCAGCTGGCACCAGGGTTCCAGAAATGAATGCTGCAAACAGCTAGAGCTCAATACCTCCAATGTGCAGTGTAAAACAGACACAGATAACCTTCAGTGCTAGTGAGCTCTTTCTGGGAGCTGGAATGGATATCACACTTTGTTCCAAGGCCACACTGGACACTCAGTGCTCTCTGCTCATCGGTACAGTGCAACTATGTAGTGATTATCTCCTCTTTCTAGCTAGAGAGCTCTTGAACTCCTCCCAAATGAAATAATTTAGTAGTGAACCTAAGATGCCAAAAACGTACTTCCACATTTCTATAAGTACTTTAATCTTAATATTATTGAATATTCATATTTCATAACCATTAGCATTACTGGATTGTGCGAAAACCTCAAGCGCAACAAGTAATTGTGCAAATTCAGTAAATTAAACATTATACCTCAAGGATTTTTAAAGCAGAAATATTCTTGCCATTCCTCTGATACTGGGTCTTGGATAATGATTATCTGTGCACTGGACTGCTGTGTTTTGTATGGTGCATAGACAGCACTAACCCAATCTGACTGATTTTACTTAAACACACACCTGTGTTTAATATTCACAAGTATCTCTGAAAAGTTCTGGTTTTCAAACTTTTCACAAAAGAACTGGCTTCAGTGCCGGTATTTAATAATTACCCTGCTCTGGAAAGGCACAAAACACTGTTGCAGTTGTTCAGCTGTGCTGAAAAATTCTGTCCTTTTAAGACCTGTTACGATAATAAACTGTTAGTTTTAGTTTATAGGTCCAATAAATCACTCAGTGAATAGCTGTTTTGTTAGGAAGTTAAATTGGCCTTGGCTTCATTTCAGGATATATGACTAACAACAAGCAGGGCATTAACTACCGGTCATGATCAATGATGAAGAGTTTTGTTTATGGCTGATACACCGAGAGGAATAGTTGAGTGTTCCTGCTTAGCTTAAAAATAAAATGCAGCAGGTTAAGCCATGCTCTGTAGCTTATCAATGAAAGCTTGTGAGGAAGTCTTAGCTCCTGGTTCTAACTTTTTCCACCACACATCACTTCTGCCCTCATAAGGACACACATTCATTTGCTCCCACACTTTTCAAGCCTTTCTCCATTTTATAAACATTCCTACAGAACACTCATCTCTGTACTCTTTGTGCACTTCCACAAACATGAATGAATTCAGGCTTTCATTGCAGCACTCCTAATAAGGTAAGGAAAGAGCACTATTTACAATTCCATGACAAGGAAAGACAATTCAGGGTTAGGAAAGGTGATTCTGAGAAGTGGCTACTGACTTCAGAAACCTAGAAGAAATGGAAAGACTTGAGCAAATCTCCTTCCCTCATAAAAGTCCACAACTCTATGGGAAATCAATGCTTTGAGTGGCCTTGCTAGAAAATAGCTGCTCTCTGCTCTCTCCCCTTAGCTTGTCTTTTTCCATTCATTTTAATCACATGTCAAGTTTGGGGTGGTTTGGGGTTTGTTTGGTTTTGGTTTTTTTTTTTTTACATTTAGGAGAAGGGGTGCTCTGTTCTGTGTTTTGAACAGAAACACTGACCATAAAAATTCAGTCTTAAAACTGTACGTCAGGTTTCCTAAACTTGCTCATAGACCAGCAGAACAGTAGGACATCTACCAGAGCTCAAAGGAAACCTGCCCCAGGCAGGAATCAAACCCACAACTTATGTGGAAATGTTGCATTTGAGAACTTATCCCAGAAGATCTCTCTTGACAACTTTACCATCTGCATCTTACTTGCCCTGAAACCGCACGTTGTGAAAATTGTGGAGCTCCCTGTGGAACACAACTGAGTTAATCTAAATACTCCTGGGTTATTTAGCAAAGTGCCTAATTTTTGAAAATTCGTATTGAGGAAGTAAACTTAAAAAGACCTCCTCAGACATCACTGAGATCCTCAATCCGGGCCAAAGGAAAACTTTTCCATTAAATCTCCACCATTTGAGTCAAATATTTCCTTTTGATTTTCCTAGAAGGTGGCAAGAACAGAAAGGAAATAAACTAACTAGCTGCCACCACTGGCCCACTGTAACAGGGTGTTCAAAAACAGCTGAAAAAAGCTCTGACTTCTGAGACACACCAAACACTTCAGGCTTGGATTGATCCTATGTGCATTTGAGAAAAGAGGCCAGTCCTCCCACATACAGATTTTGCTATTTACAGTCTAACAAGTACTCAATATTCAATGCAAATATTAGAATTACTCCATGCCATGTCCAAGTTCGAATGCCTCAAATTCACGAATATATCAATTTCATGTGACCACATCAAATCAAGTTTTTCAGACTGGTAAAGTCTGAAAGTGCCAGATCAATCCACAAACACATTCCCTGTAAACTGCTCCCAGTTCCTCCTCATCTTCCACCTAGAAATGTTTCAAACAGGCCACTCATCCAGTCCCACTGGAGCACAGAGCCAGGGTATTGAGGAAAGCCTGTTGAGAAGCTCACAGCATTCACAGGGGCCCAATTTAGCATAACAAACAGACTTAGTGTTAGATTCAATTATAGTAACACTAATAATAGGAGCATTATTTCAACACAGAAATCATCCCACAGAACTCCATAGGACTGTGCATAAAATTAAGATTAACCTTCTCTTAAAAAAAAAAACCAATAAAATTAACAAAAACCAAAAATCCACAAGAAACACCTCTAAGAAGTTCAATTCTTCCAGATATTTGCTTAAATAAGACAAATGCAGAAGTTTATGAGCTTCATTTTGCAAAATTAGAAACTGCATGGCCCCACCTGACATGTGGGAAATAGCCAGTCAAAACCAGATCTGAAGATCTGCAAATCATGACATTAAATCACAATTCCACTGGCTGGCTTTGCTCTTTTTTTTTTCAGAAACTTGATTGTTTTTCTCCAAATGAACAAAAGAACCAATTGCCTCTGGTAGACATCATTTCTGCAGCCACCGTCTTTGTTTATTTTCAATAGCCATTAAAAACCTGGTCTTGAGTCTCATGCAGCTGTTTTAAAGGAAAAAAAAAGTGAAAGCTTTTCTGATGCAAAAACAGAAGAAAAGGGGTGTGGGAGGGAAGAGAGGGGCCCACAGGGATCCAGGATTAACAGTTACAAAGACATTTAAAGGCTCTTCCCCTCTTTTCAACACATTAGCCTTTGAGCATTTGCTCCTATAGACAAACACTCTCAACACTCTCTTCTCAGGGGCTGAGAAGGTGAACCTCATAAAGGAGGTCATGATCCACCAATTCACCATTTTCTTAAGAATGATGCCTTGACTTTATAAGGAAAATCAGCAACAAGTGATGCAAATTGATTCTGAAGCGGCGTCCTTTAAGTTATTGTGTTTTAGCAGGTCACACATTTAGGTCACATGAGATGGTTACGCATTCTAAGGATTTATGTCTTGAATCTATGATTGTCAGGGCAAGCAGGTTAGCAGGAAAAATAGCACCCTTTTTCCCCATTTGATAATTCATTTCTTCTTCTTGGATTTTCACAAAATTGTAAAAAAGAAACTAAAAAAACCCCAAAACAATAGTTGTGTAATACAACTATTAATTATAACAACTGCAAAGGCAGGCAGCACTTTGCTTTTCCTTTTAGCTACCTCTCTCACACTTTCATAATGCCAGTATCATACCACATACAAACTTCTGAGGCACGGTTCACCATTTTGGATGAAATGTTATTATCTTATTTGCATCCTCTCAGCTGAGGGGACAAAGCTGCTGAGTGCTGAGCAACGAAATGCACTGACACCTCCCACACAAGATGAAGCTGCTCATCGTTTCCATCAGAGCAGTGCCTGTGCCAGTGCTGCTCACGCCTGCTGTCCTCTGAAGTGACAGCTCTTTGGGGGAATCCACTTGCAACTACTGGGAGCAAGGACACACTCTCATGTCCTTTTTTGCACCCATTTCAGGAAATGGTAATTCTCAGTGCCTCCTTCCACCTCTGAAAGTATTGGTGTGTCAACACAAAAAAAAAGATACCAAATGGAACAGGCGAGGTGTACTTTCAACTCCATGGGATGTGATCAAGGTATGACAGAGTTTTAAGCAATGGAAGAGCAGTTAAATTGCCTGTTGTTTGAGCTTATTTTCTTTCAATACAGAGGTTTCTTGTAAATCAGTTTCTGAAAATGAATTGATACACGGCTCACACATAACAAGGTAGAAAAACACAACACTTGAACCTCTAAAGCATCAGAAAATCCCAAACAGAACTGTACAATAAACAGCAAAGTTGAAATAAACTACACTATCCCTTGGAATCAGCAGTGAATTCCCTTTTACCACCAATAGCTGTTTAAAGAACAGCAGGCACACAAGTGCAAGCATCCAGCATATTAAGAATGACAGAATACCCTGGAAACCACATGTAATTTGTTCCTGGTGCCTTTCTAAAGTTTTTCTTCTGTGCTGTGCCCCACTCAAGACAGTAGGAGTTAAGACAGGAAAATCTGGGATAGAACTACCTCACCAGAAGCGTGAAACCAAAAGAAATTTATCTTGCTGCTGCAACTGCAGGACAGCTGTCAGAGCAGGAGCTGGACTTTCCCTCTGACACTGCTCAAATATAAATAATGTTTCAGACAGGGCTGTGCCAAGAGAATTCTACCACCGGCAGGGGACCAGTACAAGGTTCTCTGGATAAATAAAACTGTGTCTAACTGTCCTGATTTAGGGCAAACTCAATACCCAACATAAGCAGAACAGATGACTGGGAATACAAGCATCATAAAGTCACCCTAGGACACTAACCTAGCCACACTCCAAGTATTTGAAAACAATTAAATAAAACCTGCATTTCACATTTTGCATCAAAGAAGACTTGCAAGTCTCTTTGACTTATTTTGTTCCCTCACTGCTTCCTACTCCTCTGGCCAGACTGAGCAAAATCCCTTTGCCAAAGTTCTTTGCTGTCCAGAGGCCACATCCATCAGCAGCACTGAATCCATTTGCTGACCAGTATCTCTTGCTCTGGAGCCACTATCTCCCCAGAACCACTAGCATGTCTAGGTAAGCAGGCTCCCAAACCTTCCCAGCAGTTCCCAAGCAGCTCTGCAAAACAATCAGATCAAAACAAAGGAAAGGAAAAAAAAAAAACAAAACAAACCACCCTCTCCCACACACACCCCTGAGCTAACTTCTTGCCCTTCTTCCCACTATTCCCGCTCCATTCTCCTTTCCCCAGCCTATTTCTTAGCTCCTTCTGGCTGGCAGTCCAAGCAGCAGCACCAGCCCCCCAGCCTTACCTTAACCATTCATCCTGGGACAATCAGCTTTTTCCAAGGAAATGAGGCGTACGTAACAGCACTGCCTCTGTGTGTACTTTTATGTCCTCTCAGCAACACTGAGCTGTCTGCCCAGCTCCCAGCAGCCTCACAAGTGAGGTAGGGAGGTTTCAAAGCTACTAATTTTCTGTACATTTAATGAAAATAAGCAGGAAGCAAGTGCAAGGAGAGAGACCTTACACATCCATGTAAGTGAAAGACTGGTGCAAGTTCCACCTTCTGTTTGATCACAGCAAATCTACACAAGGATATGATCTGAATAATTCAGCTGAAGAAAGGAAGGTTCATTTAGTGATTGCACCTTGTTAGGCATGAGCAAATCAAACCATAAGGCACGAGACACACAGGGTCATTCCACTGCTCACAGCAGCACCTGCCAGGATGTCCAGAACAAACTGTGGCGCCAAGTCAGCAACAGAGAAGGCCTGACTTCTACAAATTATTCTTCAAAACCTTTGTCTTCATATGCTCAGTGACTCTGTTTTAACCATGGACAGGCTGTTTGTGTTCACCACACCAAAGAGCTTCCCAGGCAGGCATTGCCCAAAATCCCCCTTCTTCTCTGAACTAGCACAGAAATGCCAGGTCTTGCTTCTCCTTTGTGCTGCAACATTAAACTGGTTCTGCAGCTACCTAAAGAAAATTGTGTTTCTTTGCTGTTCCAATCTCTAACTGTAATTCACATTGCCTTCTCCACCTGCAACATTTTTAGCTTACTCATCGCTGTTTTTTCCAGATGAAATCACAAATATCTTCAGAGTCATACTGTGCTCTGCACAATTGGTCTGAGACAGAGTTTTTCAAAGCCTTCCTCTAGCATCCAACAAAATAGCTTGAAAATATCTTTGTAAACTCATCTTGGTGAACTTTCCAAAAATTTTCAGATTTATTGCAATGTTCCAAGAAAAAACAAAAGAACTCTTACAGCTTTTTCTGAGATTTCCTGAGTAATTCCCTGCTTGCTTGCACAGATGTTTTAAACAATTTTTCTGTTCTATGAATCCAAGTTTTTCTAGAGTTAGCAAAAGTGGACTGGAAAATCTATTCTTAGGCCAAAAGCTGCTGCTGGAAGACATACTAATTCAATGTGACAGGCATTTTAAAGGCTTGGTGATTCACAATCCACCTACATGCTGCCTACCCCATGCAGCCTGAACTAGCCGTCATGGTTGTTAGGGCCCTGTTAAGATGTAACATCTGACCCCTCTCCTTCACTTTTGTGCTTTGGAAGAATTTACTGTGGACTGCATTATGGTGGTACCCTCCAGTGCCATGATAATTAAGACTTCTCTCAGTGCTGGCCAATAAATCCCCTACTCTCCATGAATTTATAACTCTGTCATGAAGATTCTCTGGGACTCTGAGCTTAATCAGCAAAGCGAAAGTGACTGTATCAAATTCTGAGCAGCCTTTTCCTTGGGGTGAGGGAGAGGTGAGATGAGCACAAGCTCAGGAACACAGCATTACACTGAATAGTAAATATATTCTTAAAGGTAACATTGGTGATGTCAAGGCTGTTGGTGCCTGATGTTATTCCCAGGATTTCTGCCTTCGAGCATATTGCAGGCGGTACATCAGCTGCAGTGCAGTGCACTGAGCCCTCGTTCTACTCTCTAACGCAGCAGCTGCCAACAATAAATTCATAGAGAGAACTTCAGCAGCACTTAGATCACCCCCCACCTCTGCACACACAGTCCTCTTCTCTCCTGGAGAAGTGAGCCACGATCCCTCCGAGCTCCCCAGGCCTGAGCAAAGCCGTGAGACACACGAGGTGCTGCGCTCCCAATTGCCAGGTCACTCACCGCATCTGCTACCTGGATGCAGCTGCCCCACACCACAGGACTGCTGTGGCTCCGACGGCTTCAGAGCCTTCCTGGCCAGCTCGTGGTCCGTGCCGGAGAGGCGGATGCGGAACTGGTCCCTGCTGACCGTCTTCCGTAAGGTCCGGATGGTTTTACGGAACCGCTTTTCCGTCTTCTTCCGGGCACAGCGCACGTCGCACGTGTCTGAAAAGCACCGGGGGTGGAAGCTGCTCTAAGCGACCCTGCCCAAAATCCCACCCCATTAAAAACACCAACCAACTCAAATCACTGAGAAAGCGACTTCTGGGAACAACTCTACAATCCTCAAGGACAAAACCACCAGGCAGCTCTTCAGTCTTTGAAACTACCCCCATCCCTCAATCTTTCTGGAACAGTAAAATTAATTTTCAAAACAGGAGATACTTTTTATCGTCATTTTGCACACAGACAGAAGTGAAAAATACAGAAATTAAGGAGCAAATGGCAAGAAGCTTCAAACCGCACCTGGAATTATTTTCCAACCAACCTGTCACCTCCTTCCGGCTCGTTTCAAGCTCAAAGTCCGCAGTGATAAAAATCTCTCTAGTCGCTGTCAGTCTACTGAGGGCTCCGTGAGCTTTCTTGCCAGAGCTGCATGTTAGGTTTACATAGTGGAAGCTCTCCATTACTGAATTTTGTCTCTCTGTATGAACAAAATCAAAGGAAGCAAAAGCTTGGCCAGCTCTGTTACTGAACGTTTACCAGCGCTCAGCACCCCTGTCATCATGAAGTCTTAAAGAGGAGCAAACCATCACCTTCACATGCCAGTAAATAAAACATTTTGGCCAATCTCTCAGCTGATGCACCCTCACACAGAATCATGACCATTCTCATGGCTTCAATGAGGAAATTAGGTTTAGTTAAAGGAAACACCCAAATTAGGCTCTGGTTCTGGAGTACATAACTTGTCACTGAGCATTCAGCGCAGTTTCTCACTGTTACTCTGCCAAGGACAAACAATCAGACACACTGATCCATCATATTGTTTAATGACTCCTTTCCCCTTTTTTTTCCTTTTTTTTAAAGTACTCCTCCTCATTTTCTGCTGAGTTTGTAAATTCCCAGTCCACACTTTCTGCTTTGGAACAGATGGAAGAGCTGACCTCACTGTGTCCATCTGCTGAAGTATGAAAGGAAGACAAGAGAAAAGAGGAATAACCCTTTGACAATAGAGTCAGCATCAAAGGTCAGGAGATCCTTCAATGAGGCATCAGACAGTAAGAAGCAGGTGAGAAAGGAAAGAAAAGAAAGATAAAAAGAGGAAGAAAAGGAAGGAATCAAATTAAATAAAAAAGAATGGTTGATTTTACTGTGAATTTATTAGCAGTGTTATAAACCAAAAAAAAATGGTTAAGGGCTTTTCTAGAAAGACTGTGAGGATGCCACAAGGAAATCCTGGGATCTGAAATAACTGTTACAAGAATCATGGCTGGGCAGGAGGGTGATTCATGAAGTCAGTTAAGAATAGAAAGCCTACAGTCCTCTATGCTTTGTTTGTGGTGTGCTTCATATCTGAAAAGCACTTAAACCCTGAGCTATGGCTCTAACCTGCTTACCTGCATTTTTATATTCATACCTGCTATCATCTGCTCCAGACCTTCTTGAAACATCTCAGTCTTTTTCAAACTACATTTTCCTTCATTTAATTTAAAGGTTACGCTTATCTTGATGGCTGAAGCATCTTCAGGAAGAAAAAATGACACGTTATTTTTAAAAAAGGAGTAGAAACTTGAGATAACCCTAAGGTCATAATGATGACAACAAAAAGTGTGCTGATATGAAGTGATCATCACAGAAAACCTAGTGAGATGCCAGAACCCTCCTGCTGTGAAGCTGGTTCACAACTGGAATTAGAATGAAGTATAGTACATTTTATTAAGCAAAAAAAAAGAGAGAGCAAAAGGAGATCAAGACCAGATCTACTATTGGGTGAATCAAGGGTGAGCTGAAATGAAAGGAGATACTCCAAATCATTTCAGAAAGTAGTTTATGTCTATGGCTGTAAATGCTTTCTAAACTTGACTGTCCAACAGCTCCACCTAAACACATTCTATGTTGCCAACACTGTCCAGGTTTGGATGACTAAAAGGAGACATAACTCCTGATCTAGGTGTTTATTTCACTGCTTATCTTTTTCTCTTTATTTTTAAGTCCCAGTTTCAATGCTGATGAAGCAGCATAAGGAGAATTTTCTGCCACGTTCATGAGCTACAACCATGAGGAAGAAGAGGAAAAAAAGAGACACATTATAATGAAGAGGGAAATTGAAAGTCAACAGAAATACCTTTGTTATCAATGAAAATAAATCAAACTATGTAAGAGTAAAGGTGGTCATTACCCAGCCAGCTGGAAGCATTTGCATTTTGCTGCTTTTTCTTAAGCTGAGAGGACCTGCCACAGGTGAGGGTGTAGGCATCTTGTGTTCCTAACAGACAGACAGACAGTAAAGACACAGGCACAGTGCACACACTGAGGACTCCTGTAGCATAAAACACATTTCAAATTGATTGGCATCATCATACAGTGTTGTTCATAAAATACTCCTCATTAGAGCACTGAAAGGATTCAGGAAGAGAAAGAGGATCAGTCCCAGAAGCAGTGGCTGGGCCCGCACGCCGTGTCCTGTGGGATGGAGGGGCTGCGTGGGCAAAACCTCAGACCCCAGGCAGGGCTGGAATGCCTTTGCCCCATTCACCAGTGCCTCCCAGGGCCAATTAAGGAATGGCCCAGGGAGCATGGAGAATTCTTCCCTGTCCTCCCCAGCTTCAACAACAGACTTGTTGTGAGAAGGGAATCTGAGGGTGGAGTGGTTATAAAAGACAAGGAAAGAGGGGCTTTCCTGGACACTGTCAGGGATGTAGCCCTTTATTATCTGCAGTGACAGAGCAAAGATCTCTGTTTATTGACTGCTTCTTGGGGCTTTCCAGAGAGTTAGGAGGTTGGCCACCCTTACACTCAGTACAGAATCACATGCTTGGTTTTGCCAGTTCTGACTTACCAGAGAATACCTGGACATCAGGAGAGCAGCTCAGAAAGCATCTGTCACTCCCACCACTCTTAATGCAGTGCAGCAATACCTTGGGTGACACATTGTCAGACAAGGGACCTTTTGTCTCTAAATAGGATAAAACAAACACTCACAGAATTAAAACATCTACCTTCCCCCTACCAATAAATCAGCCTGCAGCTGCTTTTGTGGCTGGTACCTGAGAGCACCCATGCAATTAATATGCTGCTTAGACAGAAGATTAAAGCAAAATAAAATCATTGGAAGATCACACCACAAAAGTAATTTCCTTTATCATGAGCAAAACCTTCTCATGCAGAGGAACAAAGGGAAATAGAAGAATGAGCTAGATAAAAGCACAGGAAAGAAAGCATCAAAATCCCTCAAAGTATCTCCTGTTTTTGGGGTTGGTTTTCTGTTTGTTTTTATGAGTTTCAACATCGCTACCATCACGCCTTGCTAAAAATTAAAGCAGAATACCAGGAACAATGACTCATACCACTTAACTGGACAGACCATCAAATTTGACTGGAACCATATGGCCCATCAGACACATCAGGAGTAGAAATGTATTTACTAGACACCTTACCAACACAGTCCTTTTTATTCCAGTGTAGCTTGTAGTTAGAGTGACACAGGCATTCATAGTCTCCCGGGGTGTTCACACACAGCTGCTGGCAACCACCATTGTTGATGCTACATTCATTAATATCTACAGAGGAAAGGTAAAAATACTTTTAAAAGGTTACTCTTCTCAAAGTTATCCACTCTAATTCCAGTTGGTAAATAAGGACACAAATACTGCTCAGTAGGATTTGGAAAAGACTTTAGGAATGCTGCCTGGACACCCACCTTGAAACCGTTTGTCTACATGGAAACCCCTTGATAAAAGTCAAAATAGACCAAATACTGGTGGCTCATAATTAAACAATATCCAGCCTCAGCAATATGATAACGAATTAACAAAAGCAGATGAAGTCAAATCTGTATTGCACTGTGTCTGGTTAATTAATATTTCTAATTTGAAATAAAGACAGAACATGGGCAGGATTCATACTGACCAATCCTCCAAAGGGCTCCAATAGCTGCAACCACTATGGAACAATTTGGCTCTGTGGGCAAACACCAGATTTGTGTCTCCCTCATCACTTTTGGCTAATTATCCAATTTTGGAGCCTCGTCCCACCCAATAAATGCCAATAGGAGGAGAAATTACTGCCAACACAGCGTGCTGCCTCTGGTGCAAACGTGCATGCTGATGCAGAATGTACCATTCAGCAGTGCTGTATCCCAGGGGTCACCACTCGGGCCAATTCTATTTATCCTCTTCATTAAACCTGGATGGTGGGACAAGAGTTCACCCACAGCAAGGTCACAGATGACATAAAACTGGGAGGAGTGGCTGATGCACCAGATGGTTGTGCCACTATTCAGAGGGACCTTGACTGCCTGGAGAAATGGGTCAATGGCAATCTCATGAATTTCAACAAAGGGAAATGCAAAGGTCTCTGTCTTTGCTGCTCAGATCCACACTAAGGAGGGCTTCACTACTCCCCCATAGCTTCTTGGCAACTTTACCTAAACCCAGAAAGCTGCCATCAAGAAACCTCTTGAAAGTACCATAAAGTTTGTGTATCTGAGGGTACCTACTTCCACACACACTCATCTCAATGGTAGTAAGTTCTTGTCACTGCTGTCCCCAGACTAGATACCCTCTAAGTAACAATTTGTCAGAAAACACTGTGAAACACTTTACAAAACCAGTCTAATTTGGGGGGAAAATATGCTCTTAAAAGAACAGAGACAGCAGAGGTAGGAGTGAGCAGCAGAAGAATAATGGAGAAAGAAGGCAACACCTTAAACTGGTACTGCTGCCTAAAACACCACAAAATTAGCCCAAATCTTTGGTTTTCATTGATCTTCTCTTAGGATGCCAACCTCTTATCTCCAGCACTTGCTGACTTCTTCCATAGAGGTCAGGAGGTGTAGGATTCTCAGTATCCTACCAGCTGTGACAAGCCTGTGATTGCCAGTCAATGAGGGACTTACTGTGGTATGAGGATTAACATCTTCTGCTCAGGGGTATGACAAGAAAAGGCCAATTGGCAGCCAACAGCAAAATTACAGTTCCTTTTCCTCACTGGTAGCCAAAAGAAATTGAATTAATGCAGAGGAATTAATCAGAAGTCTTCTTTTACTAAGTAGAGCACATGATAGTGTTATTCCTTATCCAGATAAGTTCACCTCTTCATCAGGATAAAACACAGTGATGTTGTAGCCCTGTAATCTTATTTGCAGAATTTCTAGAGGCAGAGGGTAAAAAATAGACAGGCACACAGAGATTTCCGAATTGTTATCTCCAACTGCGCCCATTCTGCCTCAGAAACAAATGGGTCTTACTTAGAATTAAGTAACTTTGGTGTCAGTAAGGTCTTGCCTAAAGCTTATATAAAACAAGTTTGATTCCATTTAATGTCCCAGTTATTCATGTTTCCTCATGTTAATTCTGGGCATTTGCCACATGTCAAGGTTCTACAAACAACTTTCTCTTTCCTTGAACTGTTCTTGTAGGAAAGACATAAAAATTTTAAGAGTATTAATCTTGGCCAAAGTAAAGTGGTACTACATCAGCTAAATTCCAACCTACATGACATGAGGACCTGACATGTGCACAACAGCAACCTGCAGAACCGTAATTTTCAGAGCCATTCAGAGCTGCCTGCTCTTCAAGTCCGACTCCACTAACTTTTCTTTAAAGTCAATGACTCTTCTGCATGTGAAAATTGAATAATGGACTTCAGATGCAAGTACAAAACACATCAGTTTGTCCTAATAGTTACAGGTCCTCTTTGCACGCCCTGTGTAAAGGCAAAACCACTTGAGCAGAGACAGAAATGAGCAGGATCAGTTTCTGCTTTTGCTGTATCTCATTATCACAGCACGGGGTAAAATTTACTGCGTAGGCCGCCTGTAGCTGCATCAGTTTGTGTCTTGCAGGGCCCCCAGCAGGCCTGTGGGAAGATGCCCGTGCCCCAGGGTGTGTCTGTGACTCACCTCCACAGTGTGTGAAGCCATAGAGGGCATATCCCTTGTTACAAGAGCACTGGAAGGTGCCGGGGTGGTTGATGCACGTGTGGTCGCAGGCTCGCTCGAAGGAGCACTCGTCAATGTCTGCAAGGTTTAAAGGGAGCCATCAGAACCTCTCAGCCTGGCCAGGGAGCCCTGAGGAGCCAACAGAGTTCAACAACTGCAGGGATGTGCAGATTTATGTGAACTAAGCAGATTCTTTCAAAGCACATAATGTAACAAGATGAAATGACAGTTTTTAAAGGAATGCTTGGTTTGCCAAACAAGCTTTTTCTTGGCAAGCGCAAAAACTGCTCTTACATTTTTACAATAGTGTTTAAAACAAATTATTTCTCTTCTATGGGAGAAGAAAACTGCTGACAAAACTCTCATTTCATTAAGATTACTCTACATAGAAAAGAAGTCTACAAAGGAAAGTATTACCTTTGTTTTTTCTCCCTAAATGAAGCTCTATATGAATATACAGTCCCTGATTTAGGACTCCTGAAAATAACAGTGTTCTCTGAGAATGAACATTCATTATACCATCAAAGGCACCTAAAATTTCTGTGCTAGTACAATTTACATGCCAGGTAAGAATGTTGCAAGACACAAAAAAGGTTCACATCAATTTCACTACCACTTTTCATCAATCTTTTTCCTTGGGCTTTGGCATGTATCATGATATCACTTCTGAAACAGTCTAGGGAAAGCAACAGAAGTGACAGTGGAAAAAGGGAGAGTCTTTAAAATACATTCACAAACAGATTTCATTTAGAAAAAAAACTATCTTGAAAATCAGATTGTTTATATAGTAAGTTTGTTCCATATAAACAGTGAACCTTCTTTGACTACCCTATAAAGGATAAGAACGCACCAAAAAAACCCAGGTGAAAATTATTTTCTGTTGGTCAGTTCAGTTTTCTGAAATTCACCTTTAATATCAGCTGGTTGCCTAGGAAATGACATAATTCACCATTTGGCTGACTAAACTGACATTGTTTCATCCTGTCGCTTTTCCACAACCACAGACCATTTTGATCTTCACAATTTTTGTGCATTTAAGCAGCTTAAATAGCATTGCTAAATCTGTATGTACAAACCACTACGCAGAAAAGCCAATATGCTTTGTAGGTCTCACAGGAGAAATCCATGTCACCCTCAAAAGCAAATGCTCCATGGTGTTTTGAGGAGAAGAGATTCCAGTCTGTCTACAGACCTATAATTTCATAGATCACAATATATCTTTTTCCTTTAATAATGAGCTCATGGCAACTAAATATCCTGTTGAGAAAAAATAGTTTTGAATGGTGAATCAGTCAGTAAGATGGAGAGAGAGACATTGCCTAATTTTCCCTGTAAATTATTTTAAGATCATTAAGGCAGGGGGAAGCATTAACCTCATAGAGAGCTTTTTAATATGACACTGTCTCTGTCCCTTCCAGATAATAGCTCACTGTGCCATTACATTTATCTCCTACAATAGCATCAAGCCAACTGTATTAGCTCAACAGCTGTTTCAGGAGAAAAAAATCCAAACTGAGGAATGGAAATTATTCTGGAGTCCATTATCACTTCATCATTGTAGTAGATGTCCAAGCCATGCTGATTTGTCCTACTTTTGTTGCACCATTGTCTCTCCAGCGCACATACCTTGACAGGACTTCTCATCTGTTAATAATTTAAATCCTTTTCTGCAGCTGCAATCAAAACTGCCAACGGTGTTTTTACAGAAATGATCACAGCCTCCATTATTGGACTGGCATTCATCAATATCTGTAACAAAAAGAAAAAAAGTTTTCACCAAATAAACAGAGCTTCAGCACACAACCTATTTCCGCTGCCAGATCCAGAAAACAGTCACGTCCTAGTCGGTTAGAGGAGCCCAGAAACAAAATCTAGTGAGACTACCACAAATTGTAAGGAAGGTCAGACCCAACTCTTAAGAATGATCCAGCCCATTCAGCCCCAGGACAGTGTTATTTGCTCTCATTTAATACATCGCTGTCGGTTGCATTTGGGTAATGCATTCATAAAAGACCATTCCCTAAGTTCTGTTTGGAAACACTTTGACTCCGAGGCTCTCTAAGAGGTTTTAGTGTTTTAAACATTCTCTCCATTTCCTCTTCGTAAGCCCTGCAGAAATCTCAGAGACTTCCTGAGCTACCCCATCCTTTTCATGGCAATATTAGAATGAGGCCTTTATCTAATATTAATTGACTCAGGCCCGGGGATTTCATCATTTTTGCTTAGCAGAACAGTCTTAACATCCAATTACTGGAAAAGTAATATAATATACAACCTAACCGTGCCTTTGCTCCTTGCCAGTGCTCTCATTAGAGCTGCTTGGAGCAGTGTGTATTTATAAAACACATCCCTGTTTACACACTGATATTTACTTACCAGCTGCCCCAGTGCCCAGCTGGCTGTGGGTAATAGAGCAGGCTGTTGGACTGGAGATCTGTGAGCACCCACACCTGCTGGCCTCCGCCAGGACTGACCTCTGCTTGACCACAGAGCTGTTTCAGCTCTCCCAAACCTCACCCCTGAGAAATGAGGCCCAGGAGGTGGAAGTGGAGAGAAGGAAGGCAGAGCAGAAGGGATTCTCTGCATGTGATACACCTGATGTGAAGGAAACCACAGCCTCTACCCCCGGTGCAGTCCCTCCTTCAGTCAGATTGCACGCACTGGCTTTCCTCCAGACTCTGGGCTGCCTTTGTTTGGAGATTAACATCTTGCAGGACTTGGTGGCACCTGACAGGTGTTGGCACACGTGTCCAGGAGCATGAAACCCACCTTTGCATGTCTTGCCGTCAAACTGGAGCGTGAATCCAACGGGGCAGCTGCAGTGGACTCCGGTGGATGTGTCCTTGCAGGTGCGGTCGCAGCCGCCGTTATTCACCGCGCACGTTTCTGGACACAGAGACAGAGCTCGGGTGTGCTCAGGGAAGTTATAACAGTACCAAGAAACATCGTGGGATACAAGGCACAGCCCCAAGTACACTGCTATTCAAACATTTAGCCTAGAACACACCAGCGACTGCTAAATACACGTGTTGGCAAAATCCCTGCCTCAGCTACCTCTGGGTTTTTTGTGGAAACTCTACAAACCAAAATACTGTCCTTCTGTGTATTCCACTTGTGTCTCAAACACAAATCCCTGCTCCTAGATGATGAATCTGTTACTGTCAGCCAGTTTCCTTATGCCCACACTGAATCCTGGCTGATCCTCTGGCACTTGCCACCAATGCGACACCTGATTACACTCCGCACTACTAAACCAGTTTTCTGAAATCCTTCCCAAGTTATCTTCCCATGCTACCTGTGCTCCCAGTCATGGTGGATAATACCTACAGTGAGCTTTCCTTCAGCCTGGTAAGCCAGATGCCATTTCAACCAATGTTTGTTCCTCTCACACCCCCTGTGAAAACTATGTCTAAATCTCACCAAACCTTTCTAGTAAACACTCCTTAAACACAGTTCCTCACATCCAACCAACCAGAAATAACTCACTCTTTGGCATTCATCCTCTTGCCATCAGTCTAACCACCTCAGTCAGTCTAACAACCTTTTCAGTGGTTGCACAAACACAATTTTACATAGCACGTACGGATTGAGAGAGCTGCAAAGAACATTTTTTTTTATGTCTGCTTTTTGAAATCTTATTTCTAGCTCTGTATCCTCATTTTCTATAGCATCGAGTATATGCTACTTGTTGTCAAGTTTTGGGGTTGGGGGCTTGACTGGTTTATTCCCTCCCAATCTCTCATCTCATATGCAGTATTGGCAGGCTGTGTCCAACCTCCAAGGGAAGACAGAGTGCATCTTCTTTCTTCCTCTGTCATTCTTCTTGGAAACAAGGTCATTTGGATGTCTGAACATTAGGGAATAATATTATTTCCTTAAGAGTGAGTGGATCATCTCAGGCAGAATTCAGCCCAGAGCTGAAAGCTACAAAAAAAAAAAAAAAAAAAAAAAAAAAGCCCCACGCCAATTCTTTGATCTAAAGGGTTTCAACAAGCAGCAGAATTATTTTACCCATAAGCAATCGACGCTTCACTCTCTTGTCCACATCAGCTGCCGCTGTGGTGTTTCCTTCAGAAATTTCAACAGCAGCCTCTTCCCTCTCTGTAAGGAACATGAAAAAAGCAAGTGAGTAAAGGTGCCCTGACTAGAACCCTCATCTGACATCCAACACACACTCAAACAGCTTCATCACACACTGAATCAGAGACAGCCAGAACTGACCAGGCAGGAAGAAATTATATTTAAAGAGCAAGTAGTAATCATGAGGACCCTTCAGCCAAAACCATGAGACTACTCTGCTTTTGTGGCTTCCTTACAAGTCATGTTTGCTTCAGTATCCTTAGCAAAACAAAAGATGTGCTGCAGATGTAGTAAACAGCAACAAGATGAAAGAACTAACTGAACAGTTCTGTTAGGAGCACACTGTCATCATCTATCGTGGGCTAATTACAGCTCCCAGCCAGTCATGCCTGAGCATTTGATTTCAATCAACAGACAACAAACTCTTCCAGAGACTGGAAGCGCTTATAAATCTTAAGTACTTTCTTTATTGGATAACTGCCTTGCCAAAATTATACATTAATTGATTTCAGAGTCCCAGTTTTTACAGACGTACCCCTTGCTTACACTCCCTGGGTCATGCTACTGAAGAAACTGAATCTAAAATATCCTAGAGGGAAGGAAGCCTTCTTTGGTTAGTGGCAGGCCCATTGTTTCAGGGGACCAGTGATAATTACAGGTTTCAGTAGTATGAGGTAGCTACCTATATAAGGAAGCATAAGTTGCCTGGACCCAACCAACCCACCCATGCACAATCAGGTTCCTTGATTTTGAACTCCTTGACATTTTCCAGCCATACTCTTATGAGGGGCATTAATCATGCACACACAGCACCACCACACCACCCTCGAGTTGGCCATAGACAGAAAACTACTTCCCTCCACTGCATACTGACCCAGGCAGGTTTTCCCATCCACGTGCATGATGTACTTGGGGTGACATCCACAAACAGGCCCGTGGTCAGCATCGTCACACGTGTGCTGGCAGCCCCCGTTCCCGTGGTTACAGGTCACTGGGAGGGAAACACGTGTCACATCTCACAAGTACTTCCAGCACCTCTGAAGGACAGTGTGCAATTCCATTGCCATCTGAGCATCCAGCACACCTCCCTAACGTGCCCCTGTCCTGAAGGACTCTGTGAGACTGAAACACTGCATGTTCAGCTCTCGTGGAGCTGAACATTATGAATGACGGCACAACTCCCAAACTACAGACACTGTAGCAATTCATAGACCTGTTGTGACAGTGTCCAGAAAAGACTCAAATTCTGGTTTATTGCAAATGCCCACAGTTGAGACCTGTCATCCCACGTTAGCTAAAACATACCAAGTCCCATTTCACTGCAAACAGAACACTATTGGTTCACTTTGGGAAACCATAAGCATATGCAGAATGTTGCCTACAGATGCAGCTCCTCTGGTTCTTGGACAGCTCAAATCCTGGTCGGCATTCACAGGCAACTCCTCCTTTGGGAGTTTCTCTGCAGATGTGGGCACAGCCGTGATCTTTGTTCATGCAGCTCATGCCTTCTGCAGAATAGGAAAGATACAAAAGCATCAGCACCCTCAGCACTTCTGTGTGCAGGCAGCAAAATCAGTTCAGCACGCACACAGACTATAGCCTGCTACTCTGGGAAGACTCTGCAGGGCTGGGACAAGAAGTTTCAGCTTACAGAGAGGAAAGGGAGCAAGTCCAGTCCTGCAAAGTCAATGGCCCCAAGGTTTCTCCTTCTGTGATCTTTTCTGTGCCCATGCTCTTTGACTGCAAGGTCAAAGAGCAACATCTATAGAATTGTTCAGCACCTGCATTCTCATCCAATGCTCTCACTTTATACTTTTAGGCATTCATAAAACCTCCTCATTTCATTTATAAAAGTGGCAATGTCCTGGCAAGATCCAAGTCTAAAGTGAAGTTGTTATTTCTCTGCTTAAAAGAGCAGCCAGCAGACAGAGAAATATTTAGAACAGCAGTCACAAGAGTCATCCCGCTTTCAATTCCTGGCTTACAAAGCAGATTTGCAGGGTCAGAACTTATCTTATCAGTGACCAAGTAGACACCAGGCCGACGTGCAGATTGTGCATATGCTGTATGTCAATTCTCTTTTTTATTAACCATTTTGTTTTCAATTTTTTTTCTGTTTTCAGTACATACCACCCTAAATAACCCTACTGGGTATTATCACAGTGTTCTGTATTTCTACACACTTTCCCAGCTAGACTTCAGTCTAGCTAGAATTTAGTGTCAGTGCCTGCTTTAACCAAATGAAGAACCAGTGTGACACTAATGACTGGACTTCTTTTGCTACACCTCCTAAAACATTCTGTCATTTTTATCTCTGCCAGTTCATGCCGAGCACTCAATGACTTTCCGAGTGTTTTGTCTGGCCTTTGCAAAAATATAAAGTCAATTGAACAGGGAGGAATAGTTCCTAAAATGATTACAAAAGCTTCTTTCCCCTTGCCCCATGGTTCAGTGCAATCAGTGGCTTTGTCATTGGCAAGAAGGTGGTAGAGTGTGTACACACACAACACAAAAACACACAGCAGCTGGCTCACTTACCCAATGGGATGATTAGACCAAATTCAACAAATAGGTTTACTTTTAACAGAATACCACAGATTTTTGATGAAGTCCTCTACAGTGCTACAAAACCAGGAAAGAGAAGACATCTGAATGCTCTCCTTGGGTGTACAGACATCACACCTTTACCATCAAATTCTCTGCCTTGGCACATTTGGCTTTAAAAGATCAAGTTGCACCAAAATGCTCTTTCTTTTCAGGGAGAACATTTCATTTGTGAACACCAAGTGGATCACACTTGGGCTGCAAGGGTTTATCCCACACCACCCCAGTGAACTTCTCTGGAGCTGAGCAGAGGCACAATCAGAAGCAGAACAGAAAGGGTAACCATGCTGCTGAAAAGGGATTGTGTGATCAATTCCACACCCTATGTATATTTTTTTAGGCTTGCACAGCCCTTTTTGAAGCCTTATTACTAAGAGAAACAAACGCACTGCATTGTGAGGCAGAGGTCGGCTCATCACCATTATTCCACTCCACTTCAATTAGGTCCTTGTTCCACACTGCCACTCTCGCCCCCTGGAGCACCAGCTACAGGACCCTTTCTCTATTAAGACAGTTTTAAGCAACAAAAGAATGGACACTGCAGAGCCCAGATTATTCTGCTCTACTGGCTTTTTGATTCCTTTCCCACAGTGGGGACTCTCCAGAAGTCCAACAAGACAATGAGATTTCAAATCCTGCGGTGCACAGACACAGCCCAAGGAGCCCACAGGAAAGCTGTCACCCATTATTGTCACTCAGGGAAGGAGACAACCTATGAGGCCACAAATTAGCCTCATTAGTGCTGGTGTTTTTGTGAAACTTCTGGTCTTAAGCATGCAGTATGGTTTGGTCTGTTAGCTTGGAGGGGTTAGAGAGCATTAAGAGAATTAGCAGCTTAGCTTCTGTTAACAAAGTTATTCTTTTGTCTCTATTGAGCTACCAAAGGGGAAACTGCTCAAGCAGGTACTTTGGTAAAGTTCACTGACAGCAAACAAATGGTTTATATGCTCCGTTTGGGATTGCTCCATTCTGAGTGAGCAGAATTCAATCAGGTCTCCACAGAAAGCTAAAGCTGTGCTTTCCAGACCAGGATGCATTTTAATAACAAAGTCTCCATTGTGTAACAAGGTACTCCACCAAACCCACCAAAATCAAGCCGACCCAAAAAGCAGTTCCATAGAAGATACCCACATCCACACATTCCAGCATTTACTGTGAGGTTGCTGCTTGTTTCCAAAGCTGCTAGATCTCTCTCAGCCCCATTTTTTAAGGTTGTATTAAAGAGATGTCTGTAAAGCTATAAAAGCTGTGTGGCTGCAAACTCCTTGGTGGACACAAAGCCTCCCAGGTCACATTGTTCCAGTGCTGCTGCAATGGCAAACTGTGGTCCAGAACAAACCCCAAACAAACTTCGGTCAAAGCCCTGCACATCCTTCCCAGACACACAATTTCTCTTGCAGGAGACCCTGCCCTCCTGACTCACGAATGTCTTGGGATGGATGGCTCTGGATTGCCACACTCAGCCAAGAGAGGTGAATCCAGTGCCCGCCTGGCTGAGCAGATCCAGAGCCAGGTGAGTCCTTTCTCATGGCTGGACCTTCTTGAAGTTACCCAGCAAAGCTGAGAGCTGAGCACTCCTGTCACTGGCAAAACACAGGCAAAAAAGCCAGCACGGTATTTCCCTATCAGGTCACACTAAATCAATCTCTTACATCTATGATCTGCACTTAAATCTTCATATTTTTTTGCACAGAAGGTGTCAGGACAACATTCCCAATCTGCTAAGAGTGTTAAGGCTCCTTTTAGGGCATGTTACAGCAGGCAGTCTGTAGGACAGAGAGAGAGGGTGCAATGGTATAAAGAGCTACCAGAAGATCTCTCAGGCACTCTTTAACAAAAAAAATGATGAGGAGCATCAGCACAGCCAGAGCAACAGGAATGCTTTAGTCTTTCATCATGCTTTCTACATCCTTGTGTTAGAGCAACCTTTCCCCAAAAGTTCTCTAGTTATCCCTGTTCCCTGCAGTCCAAGAGTGACAGCTGAGATGGCGTCCTGTGTACGAGTCCACACAGAGGTTTGAAACGTGGCTTTCATGCTACAGATCCTGTTCGTTCCCATCAATTCAGCCCAAAGAGCAGAGAGCTATGACGGTGAGATACCACAAGGGAGAGCAGCAAGATTTGCCATGCAGAGCAACAGCAGCCACGAAGATGCACTACGTATTTACTCACAAAAACCTCTCTTTTCCTTCAAATTTTTGTGTTCTCTAATACGGAGCAAGTTGAACCCAGAACCAAGGTACACGTGTATGGCTGCCCTGTCAGCTGCTTTAACAGCCTCCCCAGGTGATTCATTCTCCCACACAGATGGAGAGCATCTCATTCCAGCAGGCAAACAAGCAAAAAAAAAAATAGGATTGTGCACAACTTCCCAGGACACTTTCAGTTCCTGTGGTTTAAACCCCAATTCACTCTGCTTCTGTGTATTTAAAAGCCAATATTGTAGACCACAGGGAAGGTCTCTCAGGCATTAATGTATGAAGAATCTTGACTGGGCTGGGAGACAGGGAAGGAAATATTCCCTCATTTCACAGATAAGAAGCAAAATTGAATAGATGGTCTAGGCAGTAGGTGCCAAAAACTACTTTGATCAGTGCTGTGAGGTCTCAAAACAGAACCAATAAAGTACAAACACTGAGCAATGCATACACAAGGAAGAAGTCCCAGAAACGAGCAGAAAAGCAGAGAACAAAGTGAGGGGAAAGATAAAGAAGTGAGATTTGGCTTACAACAGACATGCCCACCCAAAGGAAAAAAAAATGTTAAAAAACAGGTGGGGAATCCCGAGCAGCACTTTACAGCAATGAAGGGGGGGTGGGAGAGAAACAGTCACAGCATTAAAACCTGGAAAAAAGGCCTTTAAAGAAAGCAAAACAAACACTGCAGTGTTTTACTAGGAAGAAAAAAAAATGTATCAGGCAAAACAGTGTGTTGGGGTTTATTTGAAGACTGGTTTTGGTAAAGATGTCTTTTATGTGATAGTTTTTACAAAAAAAAAAAATCTTTCCCCTCCCTCTTTGTTTTTCTTTTCAAAGAAAAATACTTAAGTTTAGTGGATGTTTGGTATTATGAAAAAAGGGCCTTTTTGGGGAAAAAAAAAAAAAAAGAGAAATAAACTGCATCTTCAAGAAGAGAGATAGAATTCCAAAGGTACAATTAAGGGAAAAAACATAAATGACAGAGAATGTTGCTACTGTCAGTTCAGGGGAGTGGAAGGTACTCAAGTAGCAGCAAGTATGAAAAAAGAGGGGGTTTTTTCTCTTTTCCTCTCTTGGCATCAGACAAGACAAGGAGTTCAAGCCCCCCGTTTCTGTCCTTAGAGAACTCCCCCATGGATGAACACAAACTCACATCCCTGCTGTGCCCTGTCCCACCACTGCTGCCCTCCTGCCTGTCCCCACTGCTGGGCCAGCCCCTGCAGTGACAACCTGAGCCACGGCCTGAGGAACCGCCCGAGCCCCATGTGACCAAGCCCAGGGCCAGAGGAGCTGAGAACACCAATTCCTAATCCAAACAAAAGATCAGTTCAGCTCTGTCAGATGACAGCCACCTCAGCACCCTCATCTGTGGATGGCCATATATGTCTATAAATGTTGATCTCTTCATTTTGGGGATTTTTAAAGTGAGATTTGTTTATTCATGCTCAGATTCCTCTTATAGTCATGCCAACAATAAGCCATAGATTAAAGAAAGCCTTGCAGCCTTGAAAGCCTTGCAGCCTTAAGTACTTCTTACTAAGATTTCCACTGTACAGTTCAATGGACAACTCCCTGATCTGAGCAACCACTTTAAAGTATTCCCTAGGGGCATCCAAAACAATTTTGTTCAATCTGATGTCTAATTAGATATCCAAGACTCTGATCTCTCAAAGGTCGCTTCACAAAGGTTTCACTCAAAACAAAGCACGAGATTTGAATACCTTTGGGGCTGACAAACAATAAATCTCCTTGCTGAAACCTAAACACTGTACAGGGAGCCTAAAAGGTATCTGAAGGTAGTTCAGGTTTTGCCTTGTAACTAAAGCCAGTGCAAACGGCCAGAACTTGCTGTCGCTCCATTTGTTGCCATTCCCTGGATTAGGACACAGCTCAGCTGCACAACAGAGCATCAAGGACGCTGGGAACACAGCAGCACAGCTTTAACAAGCACAACTCCCAGACACACAGGTGGCATCAAAGAGGAGGAAGGGATGCAGCGCCTTCAAAGCCACTTAGAAGATCCTGACACAGCGCTCCTTTTAAAAGCACCGAGGACTCCAAGACCCTTTACAGCTTTGAAAACCTCAGCCTAAAAACACTTTTGAAGACGACTGAGAGCCGCTGCCTCGGCGAGGCGCTGCTGCTCGGCGCCCGGGGGCGGGGGCGGTACCTTCGGAGCGGTGGATGCAGGTATGCTGGTTATCGCTGAGGAAAAACCCCTCCTTGCAGCGGCACTCGTAGCTCCCCACGGTGTTGACACAAAGGTGCTGGCAGCCACCGTTGTTGAATATGCACTCGTCTGTGTCTGAGAGAAAGAGGGAACAGAGAGAGAGAGATCGGCTTTGTGCTCACACCAATCCACGGTAGCGACCGACACCAGCTCAGGCTGGGACACCCAGGCAGCTGAGACACCCCAGACTACCCTCTGGTTGCTGCTGTGCCGTCACCCTTGGGAAATGGCATTTCTGCTGCTGCTCTTCCCCTGTTCGCAGTCTGCCCAAGCAGCCACAGCGCTCCCAAGAAATGCTGGCCAGCCCAAGCAGCCAGAGCTGATGGTACAGCTAAGGCAGAGGAGCCTTGGCAGAGCCAGATCAGCAGCCCCAGCACCCAGGGGAACATTCCCTGCCCCTCAGGGCAGCTGGAGCTGGCACTCCCACTCCTCAGCCCTGGTACATCCAGCTGAGCTGCCACACCTGGGTCTGCCTGGCCCAATGGAACAGCAAGACCCTTTGGCTCCAAACTCATCCAAGCTATAAAAGGTGTTTTCCCAAAAAGCTCCACATCTTGAACCAAAGGCGGAACAAGAAAAACACAAACCTCAAAATAAATTCAGCTAAAAAGCTATCCCCTGCTCCTTACTTTCACTCCAGCTAGAATTCACACACCACATCTGTTCTGGTGCTGGGTTTGATTTATCATCCTCCTCCCTCAAGTCTAGGACATCATCACTCATCATCAGGTCTGCTGCTGTGTTGCTTGACTGCTGTCAAGGACAAGAGCAGAAGTTCTGGAAGTAGTTGTAATCTTGATTTTGCAACATTCAGAACCTCAACAACACCAGAGAACACAGAAGGGCTCTGCTTGCAAGAAAACCAAGAGAACCAAAGAGTAGAAAAACTTCAGCTAAGCCTCTGAACAACAGGCTGCCCACCCCAATCTCCAATCCTTTGGAATTTTACCCTTAATAAGCACAGAATTCTTGTAACGACTATTGCCAAATACTTTTTCTAGCCTAATTTTCAGAAATTTTAACGGGAACTAAAAATCACTCAGCCCTTTAAAAACAGGACAAAACCTTGCTGAGGCTAAGCACTGGTCT
Organism: Picathartes gymnocephalus; assembly: GCA_013390045.1. Taxonomy (NCBI): domain Eukaryota; kingdom Metazoa; phylum Chordata; class Aves; order Passeriformes; family Picathartidae; genus Picathartes; species Picathartes gymnocephalus. The sequence continues at coordinate 121,579 of WEKY01038136.1, forward strand.
CATTTGCAAATTCATCTGTAGCATCATGTTTGCTCCCTGTTCTGTTCGTTGCTCCTGGCTAATAGTACAATGTTTTTAATTTAACATTGTAGCATTTCTGGCAGAAAACAGCTGTCTTTTAAAAAAAGGAGAAAGAGAGGCTTTTAGTAAGAAGCATAACATAGTATTACAACAGATTTAATGTCTAGTGAAGGCAGTGAGTAAGCCAATTGGATGCACAAGAATGTGACCTGCTGGAGAAAAAGAGCGGCTGACATATCTCCATCACAAAGAGGCTGAGTATTTTAGAGTTCTGCACTGATGTGAATGTGCAAACAATCGTGAATAAACAGCCACTATGAGTCTTTAGTGCTACAGATTTGAACTCCAGCAGATGTTTCTGTCTTACAGACCTTGGAAAGCTTTCAAAAAGATCATCTCTTTCCAACAAGTAATTGTCTATTTGGCTTAAACCCAGGCACACAGCCGAGATCTTCAAAAATAAGGGTGAGAGGAGGGCAACCCTGGCGTGAACAAAGTAAATAAACAGATTAAGAGAAGATGTGATCCAATTTGCTGCATGCCAAAATATTTATTTAACGTTTACATCACAACTCAAAATTGGCACATCAGAGGTAAAAACCTCACTGTGTGTCAATGACATTTTGTTTTATTTTATAGGTCTGCCATGCAACACTGAGCAGCTTCCCAGTGACAGAGCAGGTGGTAGATTTTGGTCTAAGTTATGTCACTGGGCACAAACAACTCAGCTGAAGAATGGCCTGGGTACAAAGAGAATACACATGTGCCTTTTGGTGCCATTGTCAGAGGCAGTGTGCTCCTTCACACCCAGCCCTTCTTGGTAACCTCAACTGAACTCCACTCTATGCTTACACAAACGCAAAAATAAGATGGACGTTCTGTTATTTTAAAGTATCCACAGATATTTTGTTTCCTTCTCTACTTTATTTAAGTATTTGGAACCTGGTGAGTTCACCCTTTCCTCCACTTACACTATAGAAAGCTGGGCACACAACAGGTCCCCAGCAGGCAAAACCCAACACAATCCCACTGGATACTCCAGAGCTTTTCTGATTTGCCCCAGCAGGAGATGCAGCCTGGGGATGGTCTGGTCCTCCACCTGATGTGCCACACACTAGTGGGAAACACCCCAGCCAAACTAACTTCAATTATGTAGTGAGAGCAAGGTTCCCTCTGGCTGCCATGGGTATGGAGGTGTGTCCAGGCACAGCCACATGGAGTGCAGCAGTAGAGAAAAAGTGAGCCATCCCTGAAAAAGCAAATGGCACAGGGCTGAGCCACACAGGATGCCCAGCTGAGGTCCAGGGAACAGGACAGCTTCTCCAGCTCGAGGCTTAGTCCCTCTCTTCTTCAGTGGCCTGCATGATACACAGCTGCTGCACACTCCAAGTCATCCTCTCCTTTCAGGAATACTCAGACACAGTAAGAGTGAGAAGCCCCCACATTATAGATACATTTGAGAGAGAAGATCCCTAAGCCTGGAAACACACCTGACAACTGATCCTAAGCTAACTGTGGAACAGAGAGGACAAGGATAGCACATGTTCCTTTATATAAACTCATTTAGCATAATAACAGATGACATTTGGCACCCTTAAACCCAAAGAACTCCACTGAAATATAGCACAGTTATCCTCATTTACAGAGAGGGAAAGAGCCACCCCGGGATGGTACATCAGCACCTGCCAATCCTTAGTCCCACAAGCAACATTCTTCTCTCCCTGAACTGTCTGAGCCCAAGAGATTGCCACGTGTTCCCCATGGATGCAGCTGCAGGGCTGTGCTCCCACCAGCACTCACACTCCTTACCCAGGCAGTTGTGGCCATCGTGAGCCAGCATAAAACCATCGTAGCAAGTGCAGCGGTAATTTCCTGGGATGTTGAAACACTCGTGGACACAGCCCCCATTGAAGTCATTGTCACATTCATCAATGTCTAAGGAATAAGGCAAAAGTCAATATGATGGATGCTCGCCTGAGTGTTATAGACAGGGATGTGACTGCGTAAATGTGAGCAGCAACTGCTGTCCAAAATCATCATTGTCTAGCAAATACACTATATTTAATGTATTTCTTGCTGAGTGTTTCTGATGATTGACAAAACACCCTGAAGCCCCCTTGCAGCTTTAGTTTATTTTTTTTAAGGCTGCTGGTTAAACAACAAACTCATTATCAGGCCAAGAGATATGAACAGGTGAAAATCCGTGCAAGGTTTGCCTTTAATTTTGTAAACAAGAAGTAAATCAGGTGACAAAACAATGACTTTTGATTTTAAAATCATCCTCCATTATTTTGGGTGGCTCTGTTTCCTTAGAAACGCTCCACGCTGGCACAGACAGAGTGCAGTGCTCTGGTCCCTTTACCTTCACATTTCTTCCCTTCACCGGTGTAACCCACTTTGCACATGCACTTGTAGAGCTTCGGGGTGTTCTGACAAATGGCATCTGGGTGGCAGTCGTCCAGCCCCAGGGCACACTCATCCACATCTGTGAAAAGAGAGCAGAGTCAGGAGGGAAGTCAGCAGGAGAACAGGGCACGTCTCCTGAACATGTCCCTGAGGAGATGACAAGGCTGAGCACCTCTTTGTGGTGGCCACGAGAATATTGTGTGTTTTAGTGTGTCAGGATAGAAACACACAGAGACAGTATCTGCACTTCAACTTGTGTAATATTCTACCTGCATATAGACGTATTTGTATGCAATTCAGGTGAGTCCATGTTAAGCTTTCATGCACATTTATAAATGCATCAAAAACCACCTCTTTAGGGCTAGATGCTCCATGAAATTCAGATGAGAGTTTCAGAGATTCATCAGAGATTGTTGTCTTTCTGATTAACAAAAAACCATCATCAAAAGAGTTCTTGATCACATCCATGCATCACCTGCAGGAAGCCCAATGACTTTAAAAATAACAAGAGGAGTTGATAGAAATGTATTTTCAAAGTCACCACCACCAAGTTAAAAGACTGACTTACCATTAAACAGACGTATCATCTTAAAATAATTTTTTTAAATACAAGAAGCGTATCTGGTGAGCAGCACTGCCAAATCACCTGGCCACACATGTCAAAGCACAGCATGCTGAAGCAAAATATCCAGGTGGAAACTTCAGAGAAGAGGAAATGAAGAGAAAGGGAAACACCAACAAGAAGAAGTCCTGGAGATGAAGAAGTGTAGACAGAAAAAGAGGAACAAAAGTTACAGGCAGCGGAAGACATCAGCACAGCTTTTCATACAGCAGAAGAAAACTGAAACATGGAAACAGGAAGATTTCCAGCAACTGGCTAAAAGGAAGAATTGTAGAAGCAACACCCCACGCAGGTACAAAAAGTGCCTCCTAAAACAAGAAGTAGTGCATGAGTATCAGCAGAAAGTGACTACTTCAATAGTCAGCCACTTTTTACAGTGGGGATCACTTTCCAAATGGGAATTTCAGCCAGCACTTCTCCCATTTACAATTATAGCATTCATCCTGCTCTTTTTTTTTTTTTTTACTTTCCCCCAATCACAAAATATGCCTGTAGGTAGTGCAGCAGCTGCCAACTGCAGAAAGTGTTCACTTGGTTTTAACTCCTAATGGGGTTTGGCAGTGGGAAACAAGGCAAAGAGCCAGTGTTAGAGCAGCAGTGCTTTCCTGGCTCTCAGGTGCACACAGCTCCAGCAGCAGTGATGGGGTCCCCAGATACTGCCACCAGACAGCAAGGAGAAGGCGGGGAACAGTGGAAAACAGCTGGGAAGAGCAGCAGAATCCTCTTGCTCTCAAAGCAGTGAAGTCAAGCCATTAAAAAATATGAGAGGCAGTGAATTAAAGGAGGAAGTCATGCAAGGAAGGCTGCAGGGAATAGCTGAAAGGTCTCCAGCTAGTGGGACTCAGGTAGGTGGGGCAGAAAGGATGGGCAGGAAAGAACAAACAGAGGGTATAAAGGAGCATCAGCCACTCGTGCTGACTCTGTGCCCTCGGCACCGTCAGCTCTGCCCTGCCCGAGCCAGGGGGACACACCTACCCCTACAGGAGAGGTTTTCCCTCTAAGCCTGGACACAGAGACATCAACCAAACCCCGTGCCAGCGGCAGGACGGCCGCTCTGCTGGGTTATTTTTGCACCGCCCCTCTGTGAGCTGCAGCGTGCGGTAAAGAACCGCAACAAGAAGCCGCATCACTAATGCACGCAAAGGCATAGAAAGGAGGGCTAGGAAAAATCCGTAGGCACAGAGAGCGAGATTTCCCCTTGCAGTGACAGTATCCTGAGCAGAAGAGAGACCCTGCAGAAACGAGACTGTGAGCAAACATCGCAGCCTTCAACTTGGCAGGAGACGGCGGCGGGAGAATCTCTGGGCTCGTTCCGCGGGGACCGAAGGCAGCTTCACCCGCAGCACACGCCGTTCCCACCCCGCTCCCCAGGTGCCCCCTCCCGGGGCTCTCCCCGCTCCCAGGGCAGCGGGAACCGCCGGGAGAGCGGCATTGGCAGCACACGCGGAGCCCGAGCGCCCTGCGAGCAGCGACCGTCCCGCCACGGCCGCACCTCACCCCGGCACCGGCCCCGGGGGCCGGCCAGGAGGGGAGAGCCGGGACCGCCCGGTGCCCCGCGGGGGGAGCTGCTGTCCGGGGCTGGGGCGAGCAGGGGGCACTCACCGGGCAGGGAGCGGGCACACTCACCGGGCAGCGGCCGGGCACACTCACCGGGCAGGGGCAGCGCGGCGGGGCCGCCCGGCGCGGGCAGCAGCAGGAGCAG